>VBVQ01001439.1:3954-34968 GCA_011636635.1 Tetramorium simillimum
AACGACGCCACACAAACGCACATCCACACACATAAAACCAAGAATTCCTCATCGGCTGGTTGTAGCAGGAAGAGAGAAAGAGAGAGAGAGAGAGAGAGAGATCCACGGCGTATCAATATACACACATAACTACGCACACAATCAAAAGTCAGATTATCGCTGCAGGTAGAAGTAAAAGAGCACGCGGCGCCGCTACACAGACAGACGAAGCGTAAGCGTCGGCATACGTGTGCGGAGCAACGCTACACGCACACAAAGATAAAAACACGCCACACCAGTTTACACACAACACACGCAAATGAAGAATCACACTTCTGTATGCCTGTGCCGTGCGCGCAGATAGGAGGAAAAGAAATATCTTGCACACAACAGGTAGAACGCAAAGAACGTGCCACGCCAGTTTACACACAGCGTGCACGCGCACATACAATCCAATCGAGAATCGTACACCTGTCTGCGTGTGCCTCTACAGAGAGAGAAAAGAACACGGCATATTCACACGTATACATACATAGACAAGCGAAGAAAAACGTCGCGTGCGTATGTATATACATATGTGCACAGGTAAGAAGACTGACGAGCGGTGCGGCACGACACTCGTCTGGGGTCTCAGTGAGGTGATGTTCACCGCCGTGTGTGCAACTCCTCGTGGTTTCGCCTCTCCGTCTCCGTCTCTTCCTCCTTCTCCCTCTCCCGCGCCAGGGGGACCAGGGGGACCAGGTAGACGCACGAGGACGTACATCTCGGGGCCCGCAGCCGCAGCCGCAGCCGCAGAACGGGCCCCCGGATCGCTCCTTCGCTCTCCCATATCGGTAGCCTTGACGGGCGCCAGCCAGCCTGGACACCCAGCATTTAACCCGGCCTGGTCTGGCGAGCACACGTGCGTTAACCGCAGAGTGTAGTGAGGAGAACTTCGTCAAAGCGTTGTTTCGCGAGTTTCGTCAAAAGGAGAACGTTCTGCCGGGCGCGAAGGCGCGGTGAAGTGTCGAGGTGTCGACGTACTTCTTTCGGCCGGTGCTCGAGGAGGAGCGGCAGGATGTGTGATCGGTGATCGTCGGTGTGTGCCAACGGCCAACGTGAGTGCCGACGATGTCGACGACGGACGTGGTCCGCATCGTTCAGCAAGGAGCCGCTGCCGACGAGGACCAGGGGTAATTTCTCTCGCTCGCGCCATTTATTTCGGAACGTAAGCCTCAAAGCCGCGGTGAAGGGCCTTTTCTCGAGACAGGAATCGATGAAATATGCTGTGTCTGCCGGTGAAGGCTGTTGAACGGAGACTCGTTACAGCGATGATATGTCCAACGTTGCTCTTCAGTATCCATCGGTCTCAAAATTAAAAAAAATTTGTGCATAATTTCGATCAATTGAAATTAATCCAATTTCTACTTTACTCATCAGCGATTCAAATAACCGGAACAAAGTGTTATTCAAAAATTCAGAAATTATTCTAAATCTTTCAAATTTTGTCAAATCTGAGATCTGCAAGATATTTAAAAAATTTAGGAGAATTAAATTTTTAGCTATACATGTTATATATTCTTCCTCTGTCTTTCTTCAGTTCTCAGTCTTCGGTTATCTCATATAAATAAACTTTTAAAGAAAAAGATTTTTAAAAGATGTCTATAGATTGTCACAAAAATTATAGATCTTTCGAGGTATATATTTTTGCAACTTCCAATATAGTTTAAGTAAAGTTGGTCAAAGTTTGAATAGCTCGAATATATTGTGAATGGGAGTCGCGTCGGATTCGGAGTTGGTGGACATGCTGATCATGCGTTTCGTGCTGCGGGCAAATGGAGGATGACGGGTCGTTAGGAATGGCAAGAATTTTTGGCTCGTGAATAGGAAATCATTACAAAGAGAAAATGGTCTTTTAGGAACGAGGAAAAGTTTTGTAGCAATGAAACGTGAGAAACTGCATTCTGACACGTGAGTCACTTTATTTTGAGAGTAGCTGCCGGCCGACGAATGGAAACAATTTTATCAATTACCAAATCAACTGATAAAAAAAGCCGTTGCATTATCTTTCTTAGTTTGCCTTTCTTCTTTTCCAGAACGTCAATTCAAAATACTGACATATTATTCAATATGTATCGCGTGTAACATTTTTTGATTTATTATTCATATTTCTTCTACGATTTATCACACTCTTATCGCTCATATATTTCAACTTTTCATTAATTTTCTTTACTTATCTGTCATTTATTTATTTCTTTATTCATTTTTTAGCCACTTAAAGGAGACACAAATTATAGGCTTTACAATTTATGTCATAAATTAAAAGAATTCACACGATAGTTGGAAATATTTTCTTAAGCAAGCATGCATATCTTTAGTTATTATCAAGTTTCTTTTTAAGATATAGAAACGGCATCTTAATACATTGCTCTTGCATATATTTTATTCAACACATGCAAACCTTTTGTTCTGCTAATTTAACCGTCTCTATAATAATTGAATAGCACATGTAGATCATTTTGTATAAGTACTTCTCATGAATTGCTTTACTTGCCGTTCAACGCGTTATGTATCAGATTAGTCGAAAATCACATACACGCGATATGTAATGCCAATTATTCTTTAACATTCTTTGCCAATTTACAAAAAAAGTTTGTCAAGTTGCAAATTTAAAAAATTGCTTTGCATAAATTTATTAGAAATTATAAATTATATAACTTTGCATAAATTTTATAAATTATATAATTAATACATAAATTTTATAAATAATTAATTCTTTTTTGGTGTAACATAGATTTTTAAAATATTAGAAAAATTTTTTAAATGTAATTTTACTTTTAAAGATTCATTTATTAAGCCATTCTTCAATTATAAGAAAAAATAATTCCTATAGAGAGATACTTACTCGGTTTGCATATTTTGACACATTTTAAATTTACAGTCAAAACTTTTTTGCCAGCTAAAATGAATCAGGTCGTTTATGATTTCAATCTCTGTTTACTCACGATATATGCGGCTAGCGCTTTATCAGCATTTATTTGCGTTGTATTGTACTTTCTACTTGCCTGCTGCCCGCAGGAGTAAAGTCCGATGAACGCAGACCAGGCAGCGCGACTGTCGAATACCGTCGAATCGTCGTCAGGAAGAAGTAAGACATTCGCGTAAAACCTGTTTTGGCGTTATCCAAGATTGCTCCGCCGTCTAAGTAAAGTATCTTGTTCGCTCTCTCTCTCTCTCTCTCTCTCTCTGCTCTATTCACCAACAAATTATAAATGTATGTATTCTTCTTCATACTTGCCTCGGCAGATACGAATCGTTATCTGCTACCGAGTTACAGAACGATTTTGACTTGAGACTAGAGTAATAAGATTATTACATAGTAATAAGAGTGAGAGTGATATACCGCTTTCAAATAGTAGAAATATCTGCATAATTAATTTCCTTCATACATGAATTAATCCTTAAAATAAATGCAAACAAATGATACTTACAGAATTGGCTTTTCTTATCATTTTTCTACTATAAATTACATTCGTTGATTTATGCAAAGTTAAATTGTATCTCGTCAAATGTCAAACGTAATCGATTGTAAATAACGCATTATATTTAGGTATTTATAATTTTTAAAAGTTTGAAAGAAATAAATCTTCACACAACGTGCATTCTGCTATTATAGGAATAATCATATAGATTATAGATTGAAAGAATGATGGTATAAATCAATATTATCGTACTTCGTAAATCATAGAATTATCTATTTTAATTATTATCTGAGAATAATCTGAGAAAGAAAAGAAACAATGTTGAAAATATCTAAGCATTTTTACTTAATCATTTTTAAAAGACAAATAAGATTTCTTAATCGCTGGAATGGCATGAATAATTTTCAAGTCTGATCGTTTTCTCAATAATAAATTTAATCAAAAATTAATTCATTATATATTATAATATTATAATTAAATTAGATATGTATGCAAAAAGAGCCATATAGTTCTCTCAAGCATTTCGCAGAGTTTCAACAGCGGATAATTTTCCTCTTAAGCGATTCTTCGTGGCGGGACGAGCATGTAATTAGACACATTCTTGCATCTTCGGCGTACACTGCCTAATGCCACTACGCCATGTAATTTGCTAATATTGCAGCGGGTTGCACCTGCAATTTCGACCCTCACGTACGGTTACCACATCATATATTTTCTTACAAGCTCTTTAATTGTTTTAATATATCGAAAATTGCTACTTCGTGCCTTCGCTCGAAGGCGGTTTAAATTGCGTTCTTTTTGATGAATTCTCATTAACGGCCCACGTTTCCGTTCTCGATCATAGACATGCCTGTGCAATAAATAATAATAGAGAAAAACTATGAAATTATTAAAAATTAGTTAAATCTTACGATTAGAGCCCATCGCCGCGAGCGTCTCTCTTTAGTCGCGCGAATTTTTTCTCTCACCTTGCATTACATTCTCCGACCGGCAAAGTTGCGAAAGGAAAATCTCACATTGTCGGAGAAAATTCTCAACAGTCGTGACTCGACATTAACCAGCGAGATTAATTTTCCCTCGTGCCTCTTGACTCTTCGTCTTTATTTTAAGTGACGAAGGAGCAGGTCTGCATAGCTTCGCGACAGCGAAGAAATCGGAGAAGACGGCGAGGCGGCGTGTAAAGACACTGCGAGACCATATTAGTCACGTTTCTCGAAGACGTATCGTTGTCTCTCTCTCCTCTCTCTCTCCCTCTCTCGTCCTGCTCGCTCTTTCTCCAATGTCAATGACTGCTCTCTTGGGGCTAGCTGTGACCCCCCGTGTGAACGAGTCTCGTCTTTCTGTGTCTCGCCCAGCCGGAATAGCGCTTTCACACGAAGGTGGAAAGAGCGGCACAATGTGTGTACCCGCATAATATTTGACGCGGCGTTATATCACGCGAATAATGCGACTTATATTAGGCTGCGAATATCCTGACCTGCGAACACCGTTGACAAGTGCTCATTACGCGCAGCGCGATATCATTACCGGCGCCTCACAATTTAAGATCTGCCTTCCCTAAATAAAAAGATTAACTTTTATCTCGAATCTACATATGTGTGTGGCGCTTATCATTATCCAAATGATACATAGAGATACAAGTTAAATATAAAACAATACCTAATTTTGGAATCTGCAAGTCTTCCAATAAATTTCGTCCGGAAGGCTTCCAGACGAAAAGTGAATGACTTGAAATTTGCACAAGGTTTAATTATAACATTTTTATTATACGGCGGCAATTCGTTCGATAGGGAGATTAAAGGTGCGGACAGTTTCGATAATTGAACGTCGGAACGCGGAAATCCGTGCGTGTCCGGTCGAATAGGCTCGCGGACGCGGGTTACTTGGAGAACGAACCTTAAACCTTAAGGTTGAATAACGGTTCTTCCGGCGCGCATGCATACCTACCTACCAACCTACCGTGGTGTCTCTACGGGGGGATCGCCGCCGTCGCGATTTCTGTGCTGAGCGTCGCGAGCCGGTGCAACGAAAAGTCTTGGCGAACGAATGAACGAAGGAACCTGTCCTGTCCTGCTTCGTCGCGAACACAGCAGGGTCGACGCACCGAACGTGACGATATTTTGACGTGCTCAAAGCGAGCTCCGCTGTCGCGAGACTCGGCTCGACTCGACACGTGATTCGCGCTCGATTCGCAGTTGCGCAAGTTGAGTTGAATCGCGACGGTGTACAGTAAACGAAATATAGAGAGGCCGCGGAAAGATATTAATCTGGACGAGAAAGATATCAAAGTATGTGTTGAAACAAAAGTTTCAACTAACAAAAGTATATGTTGAAAAAGAAGTTTTGCTAAAAAAGTTGCGTATATTGATAGCGATAGTGTCATAGATAAAAAAGGTATTATAGATATTGTCATGAATAATTAATAATGGAATTATAAATTAATTAATTAAAAATAATACTGGAAAGAATAATTAATAACATTGCAAACTGTATTCTTTGTACTGTACATATACCACTAATGCCAGATCTATGTTTATTGCTACGAAGATTATTTTTTGCATCCTCGACTTCTCTTGTTGACTAGTTTATGTTTTCATTAACTAAATTAAAATAATATATGAATAATGTATGAATTGTAAATTTAAATAATAATTTTTCTAGCAATGCTTCTATCGTCGATGCTTCTTCATTTATTTCTTCTGGTTGCGATTTAAATTCCTTTTTCTCACGTATAATATAACGCTCAGCAAATAAAAGTGTTATCCTTTATAATTGTGTAATTCGTCCCTTAAATTTTATAAAGCATTACAACTTAATGAATAATCATGGCGTTCACGTGTCGAGCACTTCAAAAGCTAATCACAATATACCTGCGAGTCTCCTGACAATTTAATTAACCTGACAATTTAATGACGGGAAAGTTATTGTTCGCGAGAGACGAATGATACACTACGGCTGTCGGTTCTTCTTGTTTGAAGATAATTATTTTTCTTTAGCCTCTTCCGCTCCACATTTTGTCGTGACGTAGACAAAAACGCCTTCGTCATTCTCAAGACACGACTAGATATTGACCCCTGCAACCTGATTTCCTCTTTTCGTTGAAATTTCTAAGCCGTCGGAGTATCTTTTGAATAACTCAAATGAAAAGGCCATAATTTAAAATCTCAGTAAAAAAAAGAACTAATTATAAAAATTTTTAGATTCCTATTTTTCAGTCTCTGATTTCTTCTTTCTTCTTACTCTATTATTCAAAGTAAAAAATCATTTTTTAAATTATAGTATAATAGTAGATTTTTTCGATTTTTTCTTTCTTATGTTTTCTTCTTTTACAAAATTTATTTTATTGCAAAAAACATTGTATTTATGATCCTTTTACATAGATTACAATTTTTCAAGAAGATAATTATTCACGACAAAAATATACTCTGATTTTTATTTAGAGATGTTTGGTCGTAAATCAAATCTTTTTAATAACCTGAAGATATTTCTATTTCACATCAATGAGGTAATTTTTTCATTTACTCAAATTTGCATTTATTGTATTTTAATGTATATCAATTGATTTTAAATTTTTTTATTTTATCATTTTATTCTAAATTATTTCATAGCGCTTTTAATATTTCTCACTCTGAAGTGATTTAAATTGAAGCTGCTCGTTGCAAGCTCTTATCGCGTGTGCGAAACCACCCGCATGGAAATTCTTGATAAAACTGTTTAACGACAGAATGCAGCCTGACAATTTTAACGTTTTATTTCTGCAAATTCTATTATCTCGCGCAGTCAAAAATTATCTTACAACGCTTATGATTTATTAAAATGTTCCATATTCTATGCCGCTAAATAGCAAATATTCTGTCAATTAAAGTTTAATGAATTTATAATTACAAGAGAATTAGTTTTCTACTAAGATTTTAATATCAAAAATTAAAAATTTGAGAAATACTTTTCCCCGCTGATTTTTTATTACTAACAATAAGAAAAAATCAACTTGAGAAAAAGTCGATATAAATTAGTCGAAAGATTTGTAGATGATTTACTAAATATAAAGCTATATTAATATATAGTATATTATAGCTCTTACTTCTACATTGATATAAATGTATCAAACAAACAGTCCATATTTGTCCGATCGTAATGTAGTTTCTACGTAAATCGATATAATGTATTTATATAGATGCCGATATAAAAGGTCGGTTATCAGTTGGGTTAGATAACCGAACAACGCGCCCATATCCGCACCGTATACGGAAAGTCGTTATTTACTCTTCCTAGCGCGTCTTTGAGGAACATATCGATTAGCAATTAGACACGCCGTTACGGTACAGCATCCGCAATACGGGATCCTAATGATCAATGAAACGATATGAATGTGTCCTTCCATGCAGCTTCCTCCGCAAGTCCGTAAAGATACGCAAATTACCTGCGTGTTGTGACATCTGGAACGTTTACTTCACATAATTACTTTTTCTTTCTTCTAACCATTTGTCACAGCTGAACTCGATATCTACATGCTGTATGTCCTTAAAGAAATTTTCCATTATTGTCATTCCACATCGCGGAAAATTGGCGTTATCACACGCGAGCATTACCGGTCGCGATGGAAACCGAGTGGAAAGGCCATATTAGGCGTCCGACGCGGTGCAACCACGTCGTCTACCACGAGGCATTACTGTCGTCTAATGTACGTCCAGTCACGCCCCCGCTGGCTGGGGCTGGGGCCCGAAGAGCGAGCGAGCGAGCGAGCGAGCCGTGGCGAAACGAGACGAAGCGTACCGAGGGGCCCCATCGGCGGCGGGCCCCCGTCGCCGATCGGCGAGATCGCGACGAGCCGAGCTCTCGCGAGGTGTTCTCGGCCGACCGGGTCGCGAAGCCGCGCGGCCGACCGTTCGCGTTCCCCTTGCCGAATAATCTGTCAATTACATGGGGATAATGTGCTCAGACGTATGTTCGCGTTTCTTCGATCGATAAGCCACGACGATCTTCGATTCTTCAGTTGCTCCGAAAGTGCTCTGCGCCTCCACCGAAGCCTAAGTATGTCTGAGACTCGAGCTGTCATCGGAGCTAAAGTGGTACTTCCAAGTTGAACGCATTGTGTGCAGTGTGGCCGCGATTGTGGATGCGTTAAGTGAATATTAAATTTTTAAAGAAATACCGATAATGCTAAATAATGGGATTAAAACAAGTGAGAGGATGTGATAGAAATAACATATTCGACATTTTGTTTTTTTTTTTTTAATACTTTTTAAATTATTTTTATCTTTACGTTTGTGTCGCGTAAAAATATCGTGAGGGTAAGCGTGATCATTAGTTTATGGTGATCATCATTGGTTAGTTTCGTATATTTTTCAACTTCTTTCAATTATATTTAATATCACACTGAAAAATATGTGAGAGTAATATTATAAATATATTATTAATAATATCTCTCTCTTTCTCTCTTTAGTAAAAAACGAAATAGGAACGGATTATAAAAATTATTTTAAATTTCTGTAGAAAAACTTATTAAATTATGCGACTTTTTAATTATTTCCAGAAAGATATATAGGATTTCATGTATATACAGTCCATCCATGAGTACAATATTTTCAAACATAATATATGATTCTGTAACTGCTATAAACACGTTAATTAACCCTTATCATACATACGCTTAACGAGAAAACTAGAAAAATATTCGATGCGCGAATTAAACAGATTGACGCCGGCATAATAGTGTGTATACCGCTTGCAACTAGTACAACTCATCTTTAAGCGTATCTCGTTCTTCAGAAATGGCAGTGAGCAACCGGATGTGCACGCCTATGCGTTTAAATCTCGCATTAATGCAGAATGCTCATATTTTACGCAATCAGACGCGTTTTTTTTCAAATATGGCGGAAAATAGTGCACTATTATTTATTACTATCTATTTTTTGCCTGTATACTTCGGTGGATAAGATACTTTCATTATATATAAATCTGCTTTTTACTTATATTTTAAAAGTTGATCAATAATTTAATCATACATATATATATATATATAAAATTTACTTTCAATTTTTTTATTAAATTCAGAATTACTAATCGGGTTTAGATAATATAAAATGAAGTTGATTTATACTTTGAATTCATAAGTTACTTTTCGAAACCAAGAAAGCCATCCATTTTTCTTTCTTCTTTTTTTTAAAAATTAACATGAATAAAGTCACGCTTGCGAAATTGGCAAGAAATTTTTGAAAAATTACAAATCGTCGAAAGACGCGTTTCTCACGTGCAACGTCGTATTCACGTAGCGAATAATTTCCCCGATCGCGATATCCGATCCTATTCGAGACGTCGCTACACCTCCGGATGTGAGCGCAATGACTGTTCTCGAGTTTTCTCAACTGTCAGAGACGGAAGTGGATGAACAGTCAGGTGCGTAGCTGCATGTGCATTCACGCGATCGGCGAAACGATCTTCCGTCCCCTGCGTCGTCTTCATCGTATTTTATCATGCATCTCCTTTTTAAACGAAACGAGGTTCAGAGACTCCGTCGGATGTCCTTTGTCGTCAAATTAAGTTTCTCAGCACATTGATGCACGCTGTCAGTTGTTTGCCGTAAAATTATTCATGAAAACTCGCGTGTATCTGCAACGGCGAAGTAGTAACTTGCATCGCCGAGTATGGAAATTTTCTTCCTGGGCCGGATAGCCGGCAACGCTTATTGGTATTCTACTCCTTTGCTAGTCTATCGCTATTCTCTTGCACGATTCATTGTTCGTACCTGATCCGATGTGGAGAATGAGATAGAGAAAGAAAGAGTAAAACCGGAGAGAGAAAGAGAGAGAGAGAAAGGGAGAGAGGGAGAGGGAGCAAGTAAAGTAGACTGTATTTCACTATTGCAACACGTGAAACCGCGGAGCGTTCGACGAATAAATTCAAGAATCAGGTATTCGTAAAATAAATAGCGTAACATTTGTCGTTAAAGAATAATCGATAAAAATACACTCGCGTGAAGATTAAGGTACAGAAATGAAAGCGGCAGGGAAAAATTGAAGATATCCTGACAGCATTGTGGAATTAAGCGGCGCGCTTTGTCACTCGGCTGACTTATGATCAGTTGCATTAACGTGATTTTTTTCTCGAATCCGACGAATGGGAATCGAACGCGTACCTGAAACACCCACGAGACACGATCGCGAAACGTTGTTGGCATCGGGCGATGAGATGTAGCAATCTTTCGTCGTGCATGGTACGTCGAATCTTTTTATAACAAAAGGAGCCTAGATACGACCGTCCGTGAGTCATTGTCGTCGTTGGCCTAGGCAATCAGTCGACATAGTCGAGTTCCGTCGTCGGAAGGCTCTTTTTTTTGCGCATCCCACGGCGATTTATCATCCGGTCGATTAAACGCTCATTGAAAACTCATTACAAATCCACGAGAAGACAGATTGTCCCTTGTCGTGATTTAATTTAATATGATCACCCGGTGCATAGCAAACGTTTCAAGAAAGAAAAAAAACAGATATTGCCAGTGCCGTTCAGTGTTGAGCCGTCTTCGTTAGAAGGATTCGAAGGTATCTTGTGGTTTAATTCACCGTCGTAATTACAACTGACCGGTTGGGAGGATTTTGTAATGTTATGAAAAAATACTTAAGAAGATTTGTGAATGTATTCGTCGGGATTGAATAAAGTCAGCAATTAATTGCATAATTGCGACCGTCAGCTGCGTGACATTTGAAGTAAATGTCCCATTATATAACGTTATAAATAAACGTGCAACTTCGTGCAAAACTTCGTTCTCGTCTACAGCATTCAACATATTTATTGAGATAATTAATTAATTGCAAATACACAAAGGGATGGACGGACTGTATAAATCCTTCACCCAAAAAAAAAATTTTTATTATATTAATCTCAAAAAAATTCTTCTGAAATCAAGAGAAAAATGGAGTAAATAAGAATATTTAAGAGAGAAAAAAGTATTTTTTACTTTATTAAAAGAGGAACGTAAAATACTTTTTTTTTGGGTGTTGTATTAATTGAATAAGGTGTTTTTGATTCTTAACGTTTGCCCGTTTGATCTTTAAATCTTAAGTACGTAAAATCAAGTATTGTTTATACAAAATGAAGTGATCGAAGCCGACTGTCCCTCGCGGGCCGATCGCGATCGCGCGCACGCACGTATCTCGCGCGTGTAAACGCGGGGGCAAAAAATTCGCTAATGCCGTAATTAACAGCGCGCTCGACGAGGAAGAAAATCTGGCGGCGCGCGATTTTTGCGGCCGGTTGAGTGTGATGAAACGGTTGTTCGTGGATAGGAGGAGAGAACACACGGCACGTCACGTGCGTCAGTTGCGTGAGTAAAGTCTTGGCCATTAAGTCGCGCGCCGCCGCGCGCCGCGACGACGGCGACGAGGGACGCCGGTGATCGAGATATATCCGCGGCACGTAAACTCATTCGTTTCTGCCGTTCGATGAATAATCGCGCTCGCCGATACAAAGATACGTACATATGTATATATATGCAATGAACGACGCGAGCGGCCGTTAATTACCCGCGTTCTCGCGGCTGGGAGCAAACAATAATTAAGCGTAACTACGTGGATAGGCGATAAAATCACGCGTCGCACTTGGCCGCGTAAAATCCGACGCCTGAGAGAATAGTTAACGCTTCAATAGCGTTTCGGTATGTTCGATCCCTTTTGTTTTTCCTCGACAATCAAGGAGGAGATTCGTAATTGAGATAGATCGGTATCGGGAGACCTATTACGTCGTTGCAACGTATCGTATCGCGCAACGACGCAAAAAAACTTGACAATTGTGGAACAATTGTCAAGTGCCAGCTGAAGAAACGGTATCTTCATTTAGCGAGGCAATTGCGTTACTTGAACATTCTCTTGAAAAGGCTCCTCCGGCCCGAGCCTTCACTGGCGCATCTGCTCCGCCGCGGTCGCGAACGTTCTCCGCGAAGTTGCGAAGTTCGGCGCGACGAGGATACCTCGGGATCTCCTGCATCCGGCTTTGTGTTTGCAGGAGGCTGAAGGCTGATCTACAGTACCTGAGAAGAAGGGGGCTGTTCAAGGCGTCTGGCGGCGGCGGCGGCGGCGGCGGCGGCGAACTATCGCATCAAGGACGCAAATGCGCGCGATGCGGCGCGTCGTTCGGTAGATTTTACAACACCGGCGCGACTTGCGCGCGCTGCAGACATCGCGTGTGCCGGCAGTGTCGCATTGAGATCAGGAACCACGCAGGTGGTGACAAAGAAGTCGAGTGGATCTGCAACGTTTGCTACAAGATCGCGTGAGTGCTTCCACCTGAAATTTCCCGAATCGAGAGACACTTTCGTACGAGACACTTTTCCGAATAACTGGACGTTGAAAAGCACTTTTCCAGATTGTTTAATGATAATTGTGATTTAAAAAAACATGTATACATTCTGCACTTACTTATTTAACAGAAAACAAAAGATTAAAACATTTCGATAGAAATAAGATAATAAAATGTGTAGGTATTTGAAATAAAAATAGTCTCTTGTCGTATACAGTAATATCTTGTTAATACATCATTAATTTTCACATAATATTTTATATATATATATATATATATTATTTTATAAAATTTCTTGCTAAAAATTATATATAATATCTTCGTTGATTAATGCAAATAGAATAAACTCGCAAAGGCAAGAAAACGAGCGAACGAAATACGTGAAACTTTAATGATGTCGAATTCAGGTCAAATATGAAGGGTATGCCTCTTCCGCGTCGCGCGATTCTTTGTTTCCTGTATGTATCCTCGTGCGCTGAAAATAATTTCGAATCTGTTCAATTTGCAGAGAATTGCACGTCGTTACCAGCAAATGGATGTACGAAAGTCCGATTTCCAGTGAATCCGTTAACGAGAAAACAGCGCAGATTCCGGTGGACATATTGAACCGCAGCATCCGCCGAGCTTGGACGATTAATGGTGCGTTCTAATAATTAATCTTCCGTCGATGACTCGGTAGAAAGTTCGAGGAAAAGGAAAATTCTTTAACAGATAGCGAAAGCTAAATATTAAGGGGGGAATGTTAATTAATGTCACAATTATAGTAATTTACTTGTTAATTTTCTATTCATTTTCTCGTTGGAGCTTAATCACGTTCGCGCTTCCGCTTCGTTTTGCATGACAGCGAATTTACGATAAATTATTTTTCTTAAAGGTCCTCCGACACGTTGGTTAGCCGCGAGAAAGTCCCCGGAACTGCGAATATACCGTAGTTTACCGTCTCGTCATCAGGATTATCGAGATCCGTTGGAAGATTCAAGTTTTGACGACAAATCGTTATCAAAGCTTGAGAATTCGCGGAAGGGCAGTTTGGACGTGAAGGACTGCGCCGAGGACATCGTTAACAACTGCAAAGATATAACTGAAGCGATTGAGAAAAGCGCATCGGTTAACGAACGAACGAAGCGAGAAAAATCAATCGTTAAACCAGAGGATGAAGCGCCATCACTGGATACTATAAGATTTAATAAGAGAAGCGAACGCTCGGGTAAGGAGCAGGAAGACACTGTACAGGAGCAGAGCACGCCGAGGATATCACTTATAAAACCGCCGAGGATCCTTGCGAAGCTTATATCACCCGAGACGAAACCAAGTCCGACGAAGCATGGCGAGAGGAAATCGAATATTCCTATTTTTAAAAGGAGCTCCAAAGAGTTCGAGGATATTCGGAGCCCACAAGAGTCACCCAAGCGATCGCTTATTCCTCAAAGGTATCATTTTTCCCTTCCATTTACGGATAATGATTGCGACTCCAATTTCATCGAAAGTATTTCTCCCTAAAATGAATTTTATAAGTTATAAAGTGTTGAGTTCTATTATAATAACCAGAATATTTGATCAATCCTATAAAATTTTCTGATTCGTCCGTTTTTAACGAGAATTTTTTTTCAGTGTATGATTTATTATTTATAATATTTAAATAATTAAATATATATTTATTTTTAATCTTTGCTATCATTCCGTAGGTACAGAGGAAGCACTGACGATCTGCGTCGCAGTCGCGAGGACATAAGTGTGCCGAGCTTGATTCCAAAACTGTTATCCTCTCGCAGCAAGGAAGAGCGATTAAAGCGACAAGACAGCAAGGACGACATCCGTCACTTATCGAGATCGGCGCGAAAGGATTTCAAAGAAGAAGGCAAATCCTCGTCGCTTGTTGTTGTTTCACCAACGTCCGCCAGTAAGGACGAAGTCTGGAAATCAGGAATAAGAATCTTTCGCCGCGACAATAGTCGCGAGGACGTGGGCAGGGACTGCGCGAATTCGATCAAGGAATCCGCGAAAGGAAAGCAGCAGGAGAAGCAGGAGAGAACGGAGGTTGTGGGCGGCGCGGCGAGATTGAAAGCTACCGGCGAACAGAGCAGGACGAAGTGCGAGGACGGCAAGGACGACGCCAACGACGCCGAAAGATTGTCATCGAAGAGAGAGGAAGCAATTGCCTCGATCGAATCGGACTCAACAGTGCTGGACGCGCGATCGGACGGAAAGGCTGATGCGGAACGTCAGGACGCGAGGATGATCGACATGATCATCGCGGAAAACAGAACGCAGGACGAGCGGATGCGGGAGCAAGACACGATGGTCTTAGGCAACGAGATGATAGACGAGAAGCATTTATTGGCGACCCGAGAACCGATTGAATCCGTCGCGGAAAACGATAAGGAGCGGGACAATGACGAAGAGAAGACGCGGGACACTGCTGAGCAGTCGTTGGATGTCGGCAGCGACGGTGACGTCACCGGGATCGCCAGTGAAAGAAAGGGCTCGCTGGAGATCGGTTATGGAAAGAGGCCGGACGAGTTCCAAGTGGTCAGTGAATATATTTGTGTATTGTTTGTGACATGTGGGCGCAGTACACGCGGGCGAATCCGTGTGCGTGTGTGCGTAGGTGTTACCGGCATCCTTTGCGAAACATGAGCCTTCTCTGAATTAAATATATTCGTGATATATTTCACTTTTACTTTTATCAATCTGATATAAAAATATATTATTTAAAGCAGAACCTGCATATTCAATACTTAACGTGGAAAAAGAATTATATGTATATTGGACATTTATTTTCACATAATTTTTTTGTCAAATTATATGGGATATAAATCTCTTTTTTACACACAAATTTTGATTTTTATTAAAAATTTGTTATATATTTTTCATTATATTTTATTAAATAATATTTTTTCTTCTTAAACAATTTTTCAAGACGTATATTTCATTATTTTACTTAATTTTTTTAAATAACAAATAATTCAAGCGTATAAAAGAGAGAAAATAAAGAATAAAATCATTATTATTCCGTTGTTTGTGCAAGAAATGACGAAATAATAATTAATAATTATTTTCTGAGAAGCGACAGTCTCGTTCATGAAAGTGCTGATTACATATTTATGAACAACTGTCTATAGAAAGAGAGAAGGCTCTTAAGGCGCGCTAGATTTTATTATTTATTAGTATTCATGACTATCAAGTTGCTTAATATACCGAATCTAACCATGATATTGTCATGCGCATATTATTCCTTAAACAGATACGTCGAAAGTTCTCCAAAGAAGAATTTTCAAATCCGGACGACACCGACGATACTCCGAATAAGCGTTGTTCAAGCGTAAGTTAATTGCAAATCATACAAATTCAATATTAATTGCAATAAATTCTATTTAATTCGTTTTGAAGAATTTTTAGCGAAACATTTAGTGAAATTTTTAATTGTATTTTTAATTGTAAATAATAATAATAATAATAATAATAATAATATACACATTTGGAATTTAATCTTCTAACATACATAAGTTGATTTATATTAAATTGTATTAAATATTTCATTAATTGTATGCATTTTTTATTATGGTTACTCTAGAATATTATTGTACACTTGCAAAAAAATTGTTTTTAACTCAATTCATGTTTTATTAATAGCATCTATCGCCGGAAGCCAGTCCATTGAGTACAAGATCATCGAGGTACAGTCCTCGGGAGAGCGAGAGCGAGCCCACTCCTGCATTGCCACGTAAAACCGGGGGAGATTCCTGTTCTGCTTCCCAAAGGATACGCGACGCTATTACAAGGACTAGGAGAGAGTCCAACAGTAGCACCAGATACGAGAGTAGCGGTAGCGAAGGTGTCAGGTGTGTCCATTCATGCATTTCGACAAAAGTGGACCCTCTAAGAAAGTACATTTACCTTTCGATATTTTAGGAAAAGGAAGATATTTAGATTTAAAGCAAAATTATATTAATTTTATAGATATAAAATATAAAATTCTCAGGATGCAAGAATCTCGGAAATGAAACGCTACAGTTTTACTTCATGCTTACCTTGTAGAATAAGCGAGACCGGTTTGCACGGATACACGGAACTGACTAGGAAGGTGAAGTTCTTAGGAGGAAACAGCTGTGGCGCGGCTTCGTCGGTAATCGGCGGCGACGAAGTTGTGCAACGCGACAGTGCTACCAGTGCAGGCGAGGATGAAATCAACGAAGATGGTCACGACAGAGCAGGTCCAGTTCCTTCGCAAGGAAGGACGATGCTGCGACGAAGAAGGCAATTCGACGCTCAAGGTAATTACATATTTTATAATACATAAAACGATTGAAATATACATTAAATTTTTCTCAGAATCACAACAGTAATGTTGATGTTTAGGAAGGTTAAACATTTGTGTACTTAAATGAATTATGGATCGAAGAAGATTAATTACAGTTCTTTTTTAGAATCATTTAATTATCTAGTATATAAATATAATTGTTATCGTTCGTAATAGAAAGAATTTTAATTTTGTTTGTTTTCTCTAAGTTCTTGCATTTTCAAAAGGCATAGCCGTAATTAATAATAACAGTGCAATTATCGTATGGTAACCAAGTATCGTTTCGCTTTCGCGATCGCCTGGCCGCGTATTGACCGCCAATAATTGCTATAATTGCCCAATCGCGTGCTCACGCGACTCCCAATTAAATTCCCGATGTATGTTTTCATTTTTATTGCGACAATCGCTCGTAATCGATCATGAAAAGTTGCGAGATTTCTCTTTGTTAATAAATGAGCAAGAAATTTTTCTCGATTCTTAAACTCATCTCGTTTTGCGATATGTGTAGTAGACGTCTGGATTAATTAATATTGATAAAATCGCTATATACAATATAAGAATAATTTCTCATTAATTAGATAAAAATTCTATAATTTAGATTTCCGTTACTAAATTATCGACACAAAAATATTTCTTTTCGTTTATGTACAATCTATAATTCCATTTTCCGTACTTTACATACATATATGTATGTATGTAAAGAGCGCCATATGGCGACTCGTAACGATAAGCTCATTGATTATCGAAGCCCCTGGGCAAACTTCCTAGTTCGAAAGCGGCCAGTATTCTCCAAGAAAACCGAGCGGGACCATTGGCGTTCCGAAAGTTAAAAGACGCGTACGAACCGTGAGACGATAAACTCGTTTCCGGCCTGACGTTGAGGCCCCAGTGTCCCGTAGTAGTAAAATCGTATCTAGTTGAAATTACGTGGAAAGTACGGAATATACAGTATCTCATAAAATTATCCCATAATTAAAACAGCACCGAATGAACACGCGAACGAAAGAGAAAATGATAGTAACGAGAAAAGAATAATAGAATAATCAATCGAGGAAACGTCTAATTAATTTTTATCGCTTATTTGAAGAAAGTTTTGCTGATCTGAAAATCTTCTACAACACGATTACCGTCTCGGGAAAAATCGACGATTTTCGCTTGACGTTGGAGCAATTTCTTTCCTTCGTTGTTTCCGACGAAATCTCCGTTTTGTTTCCGATAAGCATCGCACTTTTCAAACAGGAACATTAAAAAAGCAATTATTCTTAATCTCGTATTTCGTCCGCGAGAGATTCGATGGAATGTGAAAGGAATGCATTCAACGTTTAATAGTGCATAAAACGCTTGACGTGCATATTCCGAATCAATGTTGGTCTTCGTGATTCAAACACGCCCGCAATTTCGCCCGATATTGAGGAACGATAAAATCCGAGTCGGACGTGAATCGAATGACTCATTTTATTTTGCAATTTTCGCTTCGTGATTTGTCTGGAGGTGTGTGTCTCCTGCAAACATGGAGTTATTAAGAGTATTCCAACTGTCAATCACGTTTCTATTGTCAATGTACTTTCTCGTTTTCTACATCGGGATTGCCGTGATTTTATACTTGCTTTGGACGAGAAGTGATTAACAACTAGTATCAAAATGTGACAATATTTGTTTTTCTTCATCAAATTTTTGTCGCAAAGAAAAGTTCTTTTTTTTTTTTGAATGAGGCAAAAAATTAACAAAAGGTACGCCTAACTTATTTAAATAAGTAGGGCTGTAACAGGCTATCGTAGATTTAGCACCTGAAATCTTTTAATTCGCTTAAGGTATATCAAGTCTCACTTTAGCCATATTCCTCAACCTCGCCTGGCACCCATACCATTTTCGCTAATTCGTTCATTGTTATCTTTTCCGCATCGTTACGCCTTAAATTTATGGCAGCTTATTATCGCCACATTTCGAGCATAGTTTGCTCGTTTGCTCGTGAATCTCAAGGTTCTCGTCCCAGATTCTGAATAAAATTCCTATCTACCCATCTCTACCGTCCATTCTTGCCCGAGTATGATCGTTTTGGCACGGAATCATCCGTACGTGGCGCGGCGGCGAGCGAAGCAGTGGGCAGCAGGTGAGGCGAAGCGAAGCGGGGCCCAGGGAAACAGCATAGGAATAATAGTGTAACAACGTTCCCTGCTGGCACTCTATAGTCCGCTCACCTGCGACGCGAATATACTGGGTGTCGCGAAATTACCGCTCGACAAACGATGAATAAAAATGTGCACGACCGCGTAAATCCAAAATGTGTTAATTATCTAATTAGGCTGGCGTATAAAAAAAAGTGACACGCCGCAATCTGCTTCTCTTTTAAGAATTTTCTTTTGACTCGGTTGCATTTTGGTATCAAAGAAAAAATAGAACCTTAATTAATTAATTCTTTAATAAAATGCTTTGAGAATCTCAATGTATACTTAAAAATCTCTAGTTTTCATTCATGGATTTTTCAAAGATGCATCTTTTGAACTCGTGTACTCTTCAGGATATCTTCAGGATATCTTCATCATCTCTAGTCATTAAGTTGTCAAGATTTTTTTCGGTTGAGATAAGGCTGCAAGCAGGAAAAAGGGCATAAAAGTCGGTAGATTATTTTATCGAGCTGACCACCCGCTATAGGCGCACTGCACTATAGCGTCGGGGTACTATAGGCGTCGTAGTAAGGTAGTGACCGACGCTGCGCGGGATTCAGGTGTGCCCCTCGACATAGACGCTCTCAGTTTAGCGGCGGTAGCCCACGCGAATCACTCGCCTTACCTTCTTTGAGTTGGCGTGGTGACCAAAGCCACCTTTATTTCGCGACAACAAAAGAGAACCGAAGAATTCAATCCCTTCGTATTGTTGGCTTTTCCGATTTTTTTCGACGCTTGAAAGTGGTAACCGGACGTTTCGAACTCTGTCAAGCCGGTTTTACATACCTTTTATATTCCTGGATAATCAATAAAAGAAACAATACAAAAGGTTGAGAAGATACCTTCATTAGCATGTAAAAGTGAGTTTCTTTGAATATGAAGGAAGTATTTCTTACAAAAAGATTGTGGAGGAGAGGGTTTCATTAAAAGTATAATATATTTTGCTTCGAAATAATGATATCGATAAAAAATTTCCTGTGTAATTTTTCTCATGCACTTTAGAATTATATCTTTGACACATACACAATTGCTAGTCTTTTCCAGTGCTATGAAAGAAATCAATGATAAGAAATTATAAATTCTTTGGAAATTTGTCAATTTCTTTTTCAAAACTTTTTACAAAGTGTGTGATTTTGTATGTCTTTAAATGTGTATGTGTCTTTAATGTATGTGACAGCCAAACCAGTGTCGAGGACCATGAAAAGAACAAGTACTTGAAAAATATAAGGTAGAGTTATCTACGAAGGTATTACTGGCACATTTCGGAATTAACATCAGAAGCCTTCGACAGAACGAAATGTGAGATTTTGCGAAAGTTGGGAAACGTTTTATTTGAAAAATTTGGTGTCGACCAATTTTTGGCGAACAATCACCGCACGATCACATTCCGCTTTAAATATTTGCGAAAGAAAAATTGATAAATCGATCTTTCTATCGTAATATATACTTATCTAATTTACACAAAATGAGATAAGATTAGATAAAAATTGAAATAATCATTTTGAATTTATGAATGAAATGTAAACTTTAATATAATTTGCGAATTGTCTATATCTAGAGTATAAAAAAATGAAAAAGATTATAAATAAATATATTAATTACAAAGCAATTATTATAATTGCATATATGCTAGGAATTATGCATTATGTTAGGAATTATATTGTTTTAGCAATTTCTTGATTTCTCTTTATCGCACGCTACTTTCATAAAATTATAATTAATAAAATATATACCGCAAATATAAATAATATAATCGCGGACGTAAAATACTTTTAAAAATCTCTTAATCTTTTAATTCTGCTTCGACATTTTTTAATAATTTTTCTTAATAATTGAAAAAAGGCAGTTCTTTACGAACTTGAAAACAGATTTATCAAAGTTATCTTCATTATTAATAATAATTTTAATTTCCTAGAAAAGAAATGTTAATTTTTCTGTCAAATAGAAAATATCAATTTCTTAAAATTTGTCTAACTATAGGCTATTATTATATTTTATTGCTTAGTATGTCAGTTCCTGTTTCGTATTTCCAAACTAAAATATACTCATATGTTCTTATTTAAAGTAGATTACGTAAATTATAGACTTACTTCAGTTTAGCACTGACAATTGTAGACTTCATTGTAAGTATGAAGTAAATCATAATTTATATATAAGTATAACTTTATATTAAAGTAAATTTTACGAATTATGAACTTATCTAACTCTAACGTTGATAATGGCAAGTTTCAGCATAAAAATGAGATGAAACTGTTTTGTCTATATAAAAAATCAATTTTAAATTTCATTTTTATCTATCTATAATTATATAAAGAAAAATTATGGATTACCACCTTATTTTTTCTTGCTTAAACTCAATTTTTAACATTGTTAAAGGCTCAGATCCGCAATTTCTGCTATTCTCATTTTAAATTGGGACTCGGAAATCTCTCTTTCATTGGGTCTGCCTCTTTCATCTCTCTTTCCTTCTCCTTCTCGTCTCGCTCTCGTAGTGCCATTCACGAGAAGTCAGGAAGGTCCGGTTGGTGGCAACAGTGCGAGGGGGCCCCGCGGAAAAATCATACACGCGGTCAGAAGCGATGGGCCCCCCTCGTGCCATTGACCAGGTAATTCAGCGGCGCGTAAAAAGCAGGCATAAAAGCGCGCCAACGGGGAGCACAGGCCCCGATTTTTCTTTTCTCGTGCCCCATTCATGATAAGCCGCTACGACACTTGGCCGTGCCCCGTTTTTTCTTATCGTGCATAAACACGAGAAGTAATTTAGGACAAACAAGTAATGAAACCAAAGACTTTAACACTGGAAAATGAGAGAGAGTGAGAGGAAGAAAAAGTCTCGGAAAATAAGTTTAGTTTAAAAAATAGATAAAAAAGAAACTGAGAAACTTACTTTAGTATTTCATCCCAACGTAAATTTCTTGAAATTCTTATTACATAGCAAACAAGAACAATGTTCCCCTCTTTCACCGAGAGAGGAAGAATCAGGAAGAAATTAAAAAGATCGGGAGAAGGGATTTTAGAAACGTTTATTTGCGAGAATCGTCCGAGTTTCTCGCAAAGAAGCGCTGCCGGGATTTCGCAATCGTTTACAGAGCCAGTTGTAAAGCGGACTCGCGCGCTCGCGAAGGATGTAATTTATCTCGCGCGCGTAGTAGCATGGCGGAGAGAAGTACTGAAGAGGACGGATAGAACCAAGGCGGTGTGACGTGACCAAGGAGAGATTTTAGACGCCGCCGTTCCGCCGGCGCATCGCGCGCTAAAAGTGCATTGTTTCGAACCGCACAATAGATATAAATCCAATCCTCCTACGTGTGTCGCTGACGCACGCGTGAACGAAGTAACAAAGTACAAAGAGTCTTTCGCGCACGCGATGCATTATGCCGCTCATTATCATACCACTTTCCTATCGTCATTACTATTAGTACATCACGAATAGTCGTGTATATTTTTTTCTCCCATACATCGACACATTTTGCATTATCTTTCAATTAAAACAGCTGAAAAAATATGTCGAGTAAATAAATAATCTTGAGAAGAGAACGTTCCCGATTTTCACCTTTAGCTTCACTTTTAGTTAAATTGTTGATTCTCTCCCCCTCTCTCTCTCTCTCTCTCTCTCTCTAGGTTGTTTAATTATAATGTCATATAATTATATTATACTAAATAATCTTCTAACAAGAATGAAATTTTAATGAATACATATAATAAAACAAAAAATTTACATGTATATATTCAAAATATATTATTATAAAATATGTTTTAAAGAAATATCTATATTGCACGTTGAGAATTCTCGACTACTAATTTCTCCGCGATCGACTAATTGAATCAATCGAGAGAATCTAAACGAGTGCGTTCAGGATGTCGCGTATCAGGATTATAATCGTCAAAAGTTAGAATTTACCAACGGTTCGTTAGCGCCGCGTGCGAGCGAACACGCTCATAACATTCAGAAGTTACTTCCGAGCTGGAGGAACATTAGCGCGAGGTTTTGCGCGTGTTCAACCGGTCGCTTCTAACAGCGTCGTAATTTGTCCATTGCCTCTAGTGTAAGTGAGACTCGCCAAGGGATGCACTCCGTTATACCGCAGCCGCGTTCCTCGGGGCTGTCAACTCTTTCAATTCTTTATTGGATCGCTATGACTGCGGTTTCGTATCGTGCTCCTCATTAAATCGTCGTGTTGCTCTACAGGCTACCACGGAAATATCGTTCATACTTTTTAATCTTTCATTCTTAAAAAGATTTTATTCTCGAGGAATTTCGCAACAATCTATTTTTATCGATAATTTAAATTTTTCCTTGTCATCAATAATTTATTATCTTGTTAATATCTTTTTTAAACCACAAGTGTTATATATTATGTTTTTAATAGATCCTAACAGATAATTTATCTAATAAGATTATCGCAGAAATGTTTACATACAGAAATGTTTACAACTTTTATATAATTAATAAATTAAATTTTTTTCTTCCATTTTAGTAAATTCAATAGATGAATATTAGAATGATGAATCGGTAAACATTATTTCTAATAGATATAAAGTTTTGAAAAATTATTGGTTCGAATTAAAATCATGTATAAAGTTAAATTTATGTTTCTAAAAGATTGATTTCCAGAACATTAAAGAAGTAATCGATGAGAACGATAACGGCTACCAACATTTTTATTGAGCCGATAAATTCAGTTTATCGGAAAATTTTGTCTTTTTATCTACCAATCCCCCCAATCTTATCGCCCTCTCGCTGAATCAGCCGGCAAAAACAAAGTGAATCATAAACGAAATTGTTAAAAAAAGGTTCACGGCGACGCGGAAGATCGCACGCGAGATCTTGTTGCGGCGGCGAGGATCTGCAGAGCCTGCAGACGTTGAACCTGATCGGCCGCGGGGGTGGAAGCAGTCGGCAGCGCAGTCCTAATCCCGCGACAGGTGGCCCAGGTCAGGATCAGCCTGCATCCGTGGTGGACTACAGGCGGCTGGTATTCATCAGCTCGGACTCGTCGTCAGGTCGCGAAGAGGACGACGCCGATAGCAGTTGCTCGAGCTCGTCCTACCTGAACGGACTGCCGCGCAACGGCAGTCACCACCATCACGCGCAGTCGCTCGAGGACTGCGACTGGGACTACTTCGAAAGCGGCTCCTTGCCGTTGCCAACGACGCCGATCGTCACTGTCGCCGGCACACCCGATACCATCGGTCAGGACGTTTGGAGTTGCTGTCCAGGACGCGGTTCCGCCGCCTGCCAGGTATGTCTCTTTTCATATCATACACACATCTCATATATGATATGCTTGATAAAATTCAAATCTTAGATTAATACTCAAGCTTTACATATTCGTTCAATAAATCTGACAAAAAGAAGAATTACACCTTAAAAAAAAGTATTTTACTTACTGTTTTACAGCAAACATATTTCTCTTTCAAAATAAAATGAAAAATACTTTTTTCTCTCTTAAATACTCTTGTTTATAATATTTTTCTCTTGTTTTTAGAGGAATCCTTTTGAAGTCAATGTAAGAATAAAATCCTTTAAGATTTAGAGGATTCCACGTATATAAAAATTATTTTTTTTTTTTTGAGTGTATAATTTTCAATATATATTTTCTTCTGAAAATTTATATCAAAGATTTAAATATCTAGTATAAAATATATAATAATATATAAATCTAATATTTTAATTCTTCTAGCATATTGTACGTGATTTGTTGTAATTAACAACTCTTTGTATCTTTAATTAATTTTTAATAATTTTATTTATTCATTTTAATATAAATCGTGCGTTAACATTGACTTTTATTTATAAAATCTTATAAATAAATTGAATAAATAAACGATATTATGCGTGATGAGAGCAGTTTTCCATGCACATGAACACAAGTGACCGCAACTGGGTGCCGCTGGCTGCGCATCCGTTTGACAAACACATTGCCACAGCTAAATTAATCATTCACGTTCTACTAGCAAAGAGAGTCGTACAGCAACTATGCGGAATTCACGGTCACACTTTGTCAATAAACCGTACTCAGGCATTCGCGTATCGAGCGACGCCTCATGTTGATTACACCGATCAATAAGCGCTTCGTAGTGAATTGTCAGCTTTCGAATTATTAACCTATTTCTCTATTTACACTTATGATAAGTGGAACAAATTCATGAAAAACAAAAGATTTAATTGACATTTTTTAATTTTATACATTATTTAAAATTTTTAGTAATATCAAAAAGTAAAACATATACCTAAACGAAAACTAGAGAGAAATTAAAGAAACAAAATAAACTAGTCAATTTTTTGTGGATTAAATTAAGTGTAGAGATAGAAATATTTGTATTCAATAAAAGAAAAAAAAAATGCACGCGTGTAAAAGAAATTATGAGAGAAATAAAAGATAGAGAAAGATAAAGCTCTTCACGATAAAGAAAGGTCGCGAGCCATAATTCTGTCGTTCTATCCAGGCCTGCGGTGGTTCCCGAAGCGCAAACGTGCTTCCGGTACCGGTACCCATACCGGTCCCAGTCCCGTATCCGGTGCCGGTACCGGCCGCCCTGTGGACCGGCGATTTCGCGGCGGCTGCGTCATCCATGATAAGTCGCAGCGATGGTCACGCCGAGCCGGGAACTCTGAGGTTACGAGGTGATCCGGCGGCGCCTTGGTTCGCTTGGCACCCCCGATTCAACCAGCCTCTTCATGGCACGCGTCTGGATCCGCGGCTCGCCGGCGCCTTTGATCCGACCACCTGCACCTTTCGCCCGCCCGATCAAGTGTTGACTCCGAGATTATATGGCCCGATAACGGAGACAGTAACGACCCCACTAACGAATCTCGAGTCTCCTCAAATAGGTCAGGATGTAAGAGACGAGGCGAACGTATCGAAGACTGAGGAACTCAGGAAGGAAGAGAAGGACTCGTCGGCGAAGAACATCAGCGAATCTGGTTCTTCTTCCACCACGAAGAATAGAAAGAAACCAGAAGAAACCAAAAACACTGAGGCGGAATGCAAGAAAGGTGAAGAAGAGACGAAAAGAATAGAAGGGAACGAGGAAGCCGTTTGTGAAGATTCGTTATCGTCATCTTTCGAGAGAAGCGCGCAAGGAATGTATCAGCACTCGCGAGAGGACTCGGGCAGCTCGTCCGGGAGATCGTCGGCGGACAGCAGCGATCTGGAAGAGGATTCCAGTTCGCACAGGTTCTCCAAGGTGTTCGTGGTGAACGACGATTCGCTCACCAGCGACAACGATATCGAGGACAATGAGGAAGACGATTCGGATTCTGCAGCGGAAGGCGGCGTGACCTTGAAACGCGTCACTGCGATTCCTGAAGAAGATTCAGTGGTGCTGCAACATGTGAGGCTATTGAACGAAGACGTTCTCATGGAGAAGGAGCAGAAAGCAAACGAGAACGAACTAGAAGAACCTAAAAGACGTTCCAAGACTTATATCGGCAACGATCAGCCTAGAAACGATGATAAATTACTGGATAAACCTGTCGCTAATATGGCTGATAAGCGAAGAAACCGCAATAAAAAGACCGGAAGTGATAACGATGATAAACGACTCCCTCTTTTATTACAACATCGATCGATCCCTGAAGAGCTGTACCTTGCGGATGATAATGACTGTACTGACAATAGAATCGAATTGAAGTCCATTAGAATGCTCGATCCCGACAGTATCGATTCGCCTGCAACCTTGAAAATAGACGTCTTGAAAATAAACGAAAAATCTGTTTCAAAAATACAGATCTGCTCCGAAACTACCAATATATCGAAAGAAATTTTGCAGGATGATTTGATCGAAAGTGCAAAGTCACCTTCGAGCGACACCTGGGATCCGTCCATCGTACCAGATTCTCTTGAAATTTCTGGAGTTTCCTCTGAAATTTCAGCTTCTGAAGAGACTGACGTCGACAAGCTTGGAGTTGCCGATAACGAACAAATTGCGCGATCAATCATAACGAACGATTACGAGAAACAAGGAGATAAGCAGTGTTTATCGGAGGCAGATCGTTCGAACGTCGACGTCATTGCTGACGCATCTACTGACAGTTGCACCAGTAACGAGAGCAACACCACGGGCAGTGAGGTGAGCAGCGACGAGCTACACGAGTACGAGGTGACTCCGATCGAGTCATCCTTCAATTATAACAACGAGGTCGACGCGATCAACGACGAATTACTATACCAAATTGGCAAGAAGAAAACGGAAGATACCTCGAGAGGCATCAAGGAGAACGGTTATCTACTTCGTGGTCATCATGATGACAAAACAAATCCAACGATGACGAAGAGCGGCGTCAAACGGAGCGTGCAGTCTGAGAAACCGGCGATCGGCGGGCGGTCTTCGATAGAGTCGATGATCGGCGCGAAGGACAATGACGACGACGACGACGACGACGACGACGACGACGACGACGACGAAGACGAAGACGACGACGAGGGATATCGCTCCGTTACGTGTCGTCGCAGCGGTCAAGATGGCGGGCCAGGAGACAACGACCCGACGGTGGCAGCGGCGGGTGAGGAGCGGGTACAAGCCGACGTGGGCGACGCATTATCAACCAGCAGCAGGATCCAGGAGATGATGAGGTGCGCGGAGGAGCAAGACGGCGACGGCGGCAAGGTGGACATTGCGCATGACGGCCCGGTGAGAGGCAAGATCGCCGCTCAGGTGGGAGGAAATGGTGATGGTAACGGTGTTAGTGGTAGTGGTGAATGCTCCGAGGAGGGGGACGCGACACGGTTTCGCTCAGTCGAGCGACGCCCGTGCACTCGGCAGGAGAATGGATTCCCAGCCGACGGACAAGCGTCGGCCAAGGACCTCGCCAGAGACCCAGCCCAGCACAACAGCAGTAACAATACCAGCGGCAGCAACAATAAGTATAGAAGCCTCGTGATGATTACCCAGGAAGCGTCGTACCAGCCGGTGAGCGTCGTCACGTCGGACACGACGACGCTGCTGCAACCGGATGAGATCCATTCGGCTGGAAGCCAGGGAGGCCTGGCTGGTTATTTCCAGCTGGCATTAGAGGCGGCGAGCGAGCCACAACTTCATCGTAAAAACGCTCCACGCAAGCCGCTGATGGTGAAGAGACTGCCAGCCGCGGTCGCGGTCTCCGCCGCCGTCACGACGAGTCATCAATCAGCCGAGCCTGAAGTGGATAGTGGTTTGAGTGTCGGTAGCGCTAGTGAAAGCGACGACGTGTCCGTAAAGAACGTGCCGAAGCCGCTCAATTGTCGACAGGAGAATGCGGAGAATGACGTGTCGAAGGATCGTTCGGATTCACGTGAAGGCGCGCAACGTGTCTCGTCACAGTCTAGCGACGATAATTCCGGTACTGGTGGCGTCATTATACTCGAGGAAGGTCTGGCCGATGACGATTCCTGGGTGGAAGAAGTATCCCACGATGAAGACGAGCCGGGCGCGACCACTGCCACGGAAGAAAGCTCCGAGGATGAAGCTAATAATTTTGGCGATCGCGAAGAAGAACTCAGGGGCTATCGCAGGCAGGCGATCGACTTCACCTTGCATACTATTGTCGAGGAATCCTGCGAGGAAAGTGAAACGGAGCCTAGTCTGGCTGCGGGAAGTCCCTCGAAAAAGCCAAGACCACCTTCCGCTTCGGAATTGGAGAAATACTTCTTCTTTGGATTGGGAGGTGATGGAAATAGCTCCAGTATGGGCTCGCGCGAGGTCGACAGCTTGTCGGAAACCTCGTCGATTTATTCCGAGGGATTGGAGTCGCTCGGCCAGGACGAAGCTAACGGCAATGGTCAAAACCAGGACAGGTCGAATAACAGTGACGGTTTCCTAAACTCTTCCAGATTGGAAAAATACTATCTATCAGAATTCCTCGGCTTCGATCAGGATAGAAGGGATTCTGACGGGTCAGTAGGAAGTGATTCCGAAGGCAGACCCAGTCCAGAAGCGCAAAGAAGGAAGAAATTAGTGCGTGCGAGAGGTACAGGCAGATCTCACAGTTCCTCTTTGGATAATTTATTGGCTCTCACACAGAGCTCGCAGAACCTGAGCTCACAAAATTCTCTTCAAGATTTGAGCCTTAATCAGGACGCGCAAGAGACGCAGTCGGAAGGTTCGTCAACAGAGACTGATGGCACTGAAGACGGTCAAACCGCTGTATTTGGCACGGACGGTCAGTTCGACACGGTAAAACGCAAGAAGAAAAAGCCGCGAAACTTGGGAACTCAAAGTCCACGCGTGCCAGACGATCGGAACAAGACGCCGGAACCCAGCAGAGAAATGGCGCTAATGAACGAAGTCGTAATGGAAAATGAGAACGAAGCGATGAACTCCGAGGATTCGGACAGAGCAAAGACTCCACAGCCGGAGTCCATTCTATCTTCATCCTCTTCGCCGTCCACTCTTACAAATAATAATAACACACTGAATACAGCCTCGTCCTCGCAAATGGATTCTTCAAGGAACTCGGTTCCGATGAACTCGAACGACGGTCAACGATCGAAGCAGCAATCGCGGGATTCGGGCTTCGTCGGCAGCTGCGACGATCTTCTTCAGCATCAAAAATTGCCGGACGAAAGTCAAACGAACGGCACCGAGATTAATCAGGAAGCTGGCAAAGATCGCGCGCTCAATAAAACCTCGGAGTATCCTCAGGATGCGAATCAGAGCGCCACCAAGGAAGGAGCTGTCGGCAAAAACAACTTGACGAAACACCCAGTGAACCATACGAGTTTGCCGCATCTGGCGAACGCCTCGCTGTCACGCAAGGACAGCTTCAACAACTGGTCCAGCGACGAGGAGACGAATCTCATGATGTCAAAAATGCGGCAGTTCTTCAAGACGATGGTGGCCAACTCGAACGGTCAGGGGCAGAACACCACCAGTGCAAATTCCGGCGGCGTCTCGCCGGCACCGAGTCCTCGGCTGCCGGGTTATACCTCGAAAGCACGACTCTGCGTCCAGAACCGCACGAAACCGCCGCAGTTGGTGTACTTTGAGAACGAGCTGACGCGATTGATGAAGACGGTGCCGGGAATACGCGACGAGCAAGTGCGAGAGATTGTCGAGTATCTCAGCTCGGAGGATACGTGGTCGGATTCATACGACAGCTCGGATTACACCAGCTCCGATCTCGAAGGCGCAGCCGGGGGACGCAGATCAGCCTTGCAGGAACAGATTTCGCAGAGCTGTCAGCAGATAATCAGCAAATTCGACACCACTTCCGCTGGCGGCGACGCGACTCTATCGGACAAGGAGAGGGAGCAGATAAAAGCAGCCGGGCCAGGTTCCGCGATGCAGCCTGCACCTTGTCTGGGTAGAGATACCGCTTTCGTCTATCAAAAGCTGGTGCAGAGTTTTACGAAGATGGCCGGTGACGGCGTGAGCTCGGACGCCAATTCTACGCCGCACAGTAGCCCGCCGCTAATCGCCAAGGTGATGCATCACATCGGCAGCCGGCTAGTAGCACTGATGCACGAAGTCTCGGAGGGTGGACCGGCCGCGCATCATCACTCTACCACGTGGCGACGGTATTCTCAGCATCATCGGACACCCTCTTCGGCGTCCACCACCGAGGACGATGACTCAACATCCGATTCCACCAACGCGCCTTCGTCGGCGCATTTGCAGCTACCGAGGTCCAAGTCTCACGATCCTCTGCTGCTGATCAACAGCCACCCGGCAGCCACCGCTGGTCAGGAAGGAGAAGAACGAGAAGCTAGTGACTACGAGAGATTCTCTTGGCGCGGCAGCTTCGAGTCCACTCTGATGGCCGCCGACTCGAGGACGAAACTGAGCCTGTTAGCGTGTTCCGGTGATGTCAGTGGTGGTGGTGGTGGTGGTGGTG
>VBVQ01001440.1:5378-34961 GCA_011636635.1 Tetramorium simillimum
CAATTTAATTTTCAATTTATATTTAATATAATTTAATATAATAATTTAATATAATCCTTATAGAATAATAATCACATATTTGTAATTTCATTAAAAATCTAACGTTAATATAAATTAATGTAACGTCATATCTCTCTCTCTCTCTCTCTCTCTCTCTCTCTCTCTTTCTCTCTCAGTAAAGCAATATTCCTGAAGATGAGCGATGACGGAATTATATGAGGCGCACAGGCTGATTTTAACTTCCCAAAAGAGCGCATCAAACGGCTAAACAACAGCAATGCGAATTTCACAAATTAGCCGGAAGTGGCGTCACGAACAAATGCAGAGGCGAACACGCGAGAAGTTCGAGAATCGATCGAGCGAACGGACAGGCGGGATCTACAGAGGAGGCGCGCGAAACCGAGCGAAGAGGAGCGCGGGCGATGCAGAAAGGAAAATATTGGAAACTCCATTAGCGGCGGTGCAACCATCCGTACACCGGAATACATAAGCAGCTCCCATAGAGAGTGAGAGGGAGGCAGATGAAGAGAGCACGGCGGCGGGGAAGCGGTGGAACGGCTATGGGGATTATTACGCGATTCATTTGTAACATTCCCTCCCCGTTTCCAGCAGTTACCGCCGTATCTCTCCCTTTCTTCGGGGTCTTTCCCTACGATCTTTTCTCAGTTTCGCTTCTAGGCAGATCCGACGAGTCGGATCCGGAGAGCCGAATCTGCCAAATCTTCTTTGTCATGCGTTCCGGCGGTTTTCTCTGTTTCATTTTTTTCTTCTTTTCCATTTTATTTTCTTTTGTTAAATTTTCTTACAATTTGATTAAATGTCACTTTACAATTGAGATTTTTTTAATTCTTCGTGTAATGAATTAAGCTCTATGTGTTAAATATTTTATTAAAATAAAGATACTCTTATTTTATTTAACTTTGTTAGATTTGCCAAGCAATCTTAATGAATTTTTCATTTCTTCGAATTCATATTTTGTTAAGTTTCAAGCTGAAATAAGAAAAAAATCTGTGCCTGCTTTAAATATTTATTTCGGAAAAAGGCACAAAATAATTGGAAGAATCTCTCTCGAATAATAATGATGTAAATCGCCAGGGCGAAAGATTTCGCGTGATAAAGTGAGGTCACGTCAAATCTTACGAGAGCGCATCTCACCCTGTCGTTACGTATTTCTCGGGATTGTTACGGCGGACGGTCAGACGGCACCTTAATTCGCTTCTTCTTAATTCGACGCGTCGCGCGGAACAACGGATCGCCAGCCACTAAACGCCGTGAAATCGCTCGACGATAACGCGGAACTCGCGCGATTACTTCCGGCCTCTTGAGCCGCGATGTACTTTTGCAAGTTTCGCCTCTCTTCGAGACTTCCACACCCTCCTTCTCCAACCTCCCCTTCCTCCACCTCCCGTTCGCCCTATCTCCCGCGCATCCCCCCGCCGTCTCACCCTCAGCTGTGCGATGCGGTTAAGCTCCGTTTACGCACGGCGCGTCGCAAGTTCCTCTCTTCCCGATTTCCACGAGGGTTTTCTCGAATCGCGGAACACCGTGGCTGAGTCAGTTACCCCCGGTTTGCGTACGCGGATGACACGAGAAACTCGCTAACTAGAAGAAGAGTAACGCTCTCCCGGTATTCATATATTCAGAACAAATAAGGAATGTTTATTCTAAATATTTATTCGTCCAAATACTGAAGTATCTATTACACAACATTTTTAAACGAAAAATTAATTTTATTACTATGTACAAATTTTGTTTTTACATCGATTTTTACCTCCAACCGCTGAAGAACTTAAAGTCAATTGACATAAAAAGTTTTCTGTATTTTCTACTTTAATTTTAATGTTTTCGTACGTTGCAAATTTGAATTTTAATGGTTAACATATTAGAACAGTTTTTAAGGAGACTTGTTCTAAACTATGCGGAGCTGAAAGAAAATTCTTAAGTCAGCCGTTAAAAACGGGTAGATGTAAAGAAGAAAAAGAAAGTACGCTCTTTTGTGACGGAAAATATCTATTCTACGTAAAGAGGCTTTAGCGCGACACGTGGAAGACACGTTCTTCTTTTATCGGCGATGTAAGGACGGAGGTACTACGATAGAGAGCGATTAAATGAGTGAGGGGTTGAACTTCGAGGCGCGTTAATGCGTCGGGCAAACTCTACGACGCCTGTGCACAGTTGGTTAAACCGGCAAACATTGACTGACTTTCACGCATTTTGCGTTAATTCGACAATGTCGAAGACGTCCCTTCGTCACTGGCAATATCAGTAATGTCAGTATCAGAGTACAATAAAAACTATTGTATTATGACACGCAATAAAATATATATATTTACTGATCTAATTTGCGAATATGCAAAATGATGACTTAAAAATTGAGAACATATTCGTCATTTTAATCGGAAAAATTTTACCAATACTTCTTCCTTCAACCTCCCATCTATTTTACTTGAAGGTAAAAAAATGGAGCTCAAATAGAGCTTCAATTATTTAAAACGTGTTTACAATGAAAACATGCGACTCTTTTTCTGCATTCTCGTTTTTGGAACGTTTTTATGAAAGAAGAAATAACCAGACATATAAAATTAATTTTAATTATTTATAAAAGTCAAACGATCATTGTGTGGAAATTAACTTTTGATCGACATTTCATAAACTATAAAATAGCAAAATTACAGCCAATTTCGCTGAAAGCCATTTTCCATAATAACTGTGCAGGGCCTTTAGAGGGAGACCAACGAAATTATGCTTAAGCTGCCGCGAAAGCTCAGAATCGAAGTCGTCGTATTGCTAACCGGCGTGGCCGCGAGCGATCTCGCGTCGATGCTACAAGCCGCGCACGACGGGCGACCGGAATGTAAATCAAAAGCGGTTTCGAAACTTCTCCCCGATGAACGCGGCGCGGTGGCGACGGCGAAGACCTTAATTCGTTTACGACTTGCAAAACGAGCCTTCTGGGAGCGCGCAACTGGTAGCCAAACAGTTTGCACGCTGTCACGCACCCCCGTGGCACCCGTGGCTCCCAAGGGTGCTGCTGACGAAATAAAATCCCGCGGCGGTTCCGCTTTGTCGATCTTGACGGATATTTAAAGCTTCGTACGACCTGGGAGAAACCATTTGTGGTCTCTTTGATGCGTAATTGGAACAATTTTCGGTACTTGTACAAATTATCTTTCATTATTTGTATTTCGCTATTTGTTACTGGTTACAAACTCTTAAAAAGCAAAGAGAATTATTTGAAATCTCTCTAGAATCTATTTAGACTCGAGCATACTATTTTTAATTAATTATTAGTAAAATTAATTAATCTAATTTTTCTTCTTTAACTGTTATCAGAAAAGGAAGATGCAAGTAGTTGTATAAGTCGCTCGCGAGTCCTTTGAATACGTAATCATCCAAACAGGATACGTAGATTACGTGCAGATAGACTCGTTTATTTCTTTGAAGGTGTATCGTGGATGAAAAAAGACACCTCGGTCATTGTAAGTCGATGCGAACGCGATAGACATTGTTTCTGATTACGACATGTCTTTTATAGCGGATTCGTGAGAAATCTCGCTATGTTTGTCTGGGCTATCTATGTAGGAACTTGGAGAAAGGTGGACTACAATCAGTCTCCTTTCGAGGATAATCTAATTTTCATATCAATGGGTTCCTCTAGTCACGTAAATTCTACAGCTGTAAGATTCTAAACAAGATTTAATATCCATGTAATAAAATTATATTATAATAATAAATATTTTCGATTAAAAATACTGATTGTTTCTAATATTCTTTGATCATTAAATTATTATAAATATTTCTAATGTCGATTATCTCTTTTAACTTAACGTCTGTCATTTATAAGTAATTATTAATTATTAAATTAAGAATAATTTATAATTTACATTTTTTTAAATATGTCTAATTCTCTGATTACTATAGATCCTAATGTACTCTAAAATTTTAGAATATATAGTTTTACAGTCCATAAATGATATTATAAAAAATTTTACAAAAGCTCGACAGTTATTTTACCACGTATTTTTCCCGCCGTGTTATTCTCAGTGTTGATTCATCTTAAATGTGGAGCATTTCAGCACGCCCCCGATCCGATGATCTCTCCCTATCTGCTTGCCGATGATCGATGTAAAATTGTAGTGGAAACAAGGCCGCGCGCTACAACGGGCGGTGTTGTTTCGCGTTCCCCGGAGGGATCTGATTGCAAACGAATGCGGCAGGGTTACGGTCTCTCCCTTCATAGACGATTAATCCAGTTTACTCGCAGACGTTACCTCGAACCTGGGGTTCTTGTAAGCCGAGAATCCGCACAAACGTCCCTCCCGCGCTTAAATATATTCAATTACGGGACTCAAACCTGCGCGCCGTGCTGTCCTCTCTCTCCTCTTCCCTCTTTCTTTTCACTCTCTCACGTCTTTCCACTTTCCACGTCTTCCATTTCGCTCGTGCAGCTAAAGTCTCGACTTTCCGACTGCCATTTCGGCACCTCAAGAACACGGATTTATACGCTGGTGATCGCCGGTAAATTCTTCTGCGGTTTAGGAGATATACGTCGTCGTATTATTGACAAAACGCGCCAATTATATTCGTTAGCAATATCTTAGGAAAATTTATTTTAATATATTTATGTTTTATATATTATATATATGTATTTAATATATTTGTAATAGCAATAATAATATTAAGCGTAAGATTTTTCGTATAATGTGGACGACGTTTTAATCCGTTAAAGTAAGACGGCCGCGTACGAACGAATAAATGAATTTTAATGAAGCACATACATGCGATCAAGTATTGCTCTATACACAACACACATACTGCAATTTGCGTCGATCGCATATACGATATGAAAGAAATGAGACTCGTTTCTTCTTCTAATAAATCTGTATGTACCACAAATATATTTAAAAAATCTGAAAAACTCTATGAAAGGTACGCATGCTGAAGTAACGCATTCGACAGAGTTATTAGTTGGTTTCAACAATATATATTACCGAATACTATATACATCATAATGGCCGAAAGATGGAATCAAAGCTGCCGAAAGCTACCGGGGCGAAAAGTCAGAAGGTCGCGATTCCGCGATATTTCCCGATGTTTTCCACTGTTGGGCGGTCATGCTGCCAGAGTTAGATGATAAAGCAAGAATAGAAAAGAATATAGGGTATAGCAAGAACAACAAGAGAGAGAAAGAACGAGAGAGCAAGAGAGCAAAAGAGAGAGAGAGAGAGAAAGAGAAAGAGAGAGAAATTGAGAGAGAAAAGGGTCACGATATAGGGGGAGAGGGTGCAAAGCGAGAGAGGAAAAGAGAGTTAAGCCTGCAGGCTGCAGACAGAGGCACCAGAGCAGCGGCGGGCAGCGGCGAGCAGCCAGCAGCCAGCAACAGCAGCAGCAGCAGCGCGGCGCAAAGCGAAAGCAGGAGGGAGACAGGCATCTCGCCCTTCTTTTGTCCCTGGGCTTCGGCCCGATATTGAAATGGAGTCGTTTGAGTGTGAATAATTTGCTTTGCCCGGGCCCACCCCTCCGCCGCCGCCGTCCCTCTTCTTTGCCGCTCACGGCCCGGCGCGACTACCGCCGTGATCAGCCCCCCTTCGTGTACCCTCAACTTCCCTCATGGTCCCCGTCAACCCCGCTGCAGGCCGCGTTATTTCGCGTCGCGCCGGGGAGAGAGTGGTTCCGCGTATCGCGATTTCCGTGGCCGCGAATCGAGAGCTCTTTCTCCACCTTTCTTCTGCGTACGAGTCTCTCGGCGAGACACAATTTTTGGAGGAATGCGTTCCATTAAAGGTCTATTTGCACGGAAGAATTTAAAACCAATATCCTATTGAATCATCGAGGCACACACTTTAAGAAGAGAGTTAAATTAGAAATTAAATGTCACAGTTTTATGTGATTATGATATTTAATTTTACATTATATATGTATATATTATATGTAATTAGAAAATTGATAAAATATACATATAAAATCGAGCGATGTTAATAAAAAAATTTTCTCTAAAAGATAATTTTTCTTAAAAGACTTACTGTTTTTCAAGAACAAAGCAGTAAATTTAATATTTTTGTTTGTCTAAAATACATCTCGAATGTAATCTTTTTCTTCGTAAAACTGTAAAGATGATTGTTATCTCGAGTCATATTGAATTAATCTTCAGAATGCTACTAGACGCGGGTTCAGTTTCGCCGAAAAAATCGGCATAGTTCCAATTAAAAGTCTCCTTTCGTACGAACGATGTGACACCGATCGGAGAGCCCGTTTTACGCACGTACGCGCATCTCGAGGTGAGGCGAGTGGTACCGATCATTATAAATTCCAAACTATTGTCGCGATCGATCGATCCGTCGACCGAGTGACCCTGATCGTCTCCCAATTGTCCCGAGCCGTGACGCATCGCGACGATCCGCGCGTTCCTCATTTCTCGGATGCTGGTCAGATCGGGTACGCCGGTGAATTGATTAGCGCGAATCATCGTCACGCGCCGCGTTCGCCGCGACTCGCCGGCGAAATCCGTGCGTGGAATGGTCGACACGTACGACACGCATGCCGCGCATTACGGAGCCGGAGTTAAAATTACGACGACGACGTAACCGCCGCATAACACGGCCTTGCTCCGACCCGTGAAATGTGTTAAGCACCCGATCATCGGTCACGGGCGGTTGAGAACGCCGATGATGGATTAGACGAGCCGATGACGCTTTTCTTCAAATTCAAAGATAAATTCTGAAATTCAAAACACCTCGGCAAGGCACTCTCGCGCGAAACCTACGGCGCTCATTTTAGAAATTATAATGAGTTCATCTGAATAAAAATATCTCGAGACATCAACAACGTGATATGAATAATAAAAAGTCTTGTGCTTCAATTATAACTTCGATTAGGCTACCTTCAATGGAATCTGAATTTTATTTCATTTCCAAAATGTAACATAAATAGTTTCTCTCAAACGACATTCATGTGATTTCATCTTACAATGATATTACCTAAAGAAATTCGATAAATTATGAAAATACACTTTGTACGAACGCTCTCGCGTTCGCCGTTTCGCGGCAAAAGTGGTGAATCTCCGGCGCGGCGCATACGTGCGCGCGTTCAATCCATTTTAAATTTAATCGTCGATAGGACAGAAGCGCGATTTCTTTTCGCTTCGTGCGCCCGGAACAAACACCACGTGCGAAAAGGCGGAATTCGAAGCTGAGGAGGACGAAGAAGTCGGCCGCGTATTCGGCGAGCATTGAGGAGCGTCGCTTTTGTTGAAAAGGCGCCCGCTCGCCGACAAAGGCGAAGGTGAACGCGCGCAAGCGGCCGGATGATGAGCCAACAATGATCGAGGATTCATCAGCTTCTTTTAAGAGGCCAATGTCACCGGCCGACCGGTGAACGCGTCGCGGCACCCCGGCCGCAGGGTATCCTCCTTAGACATGCAGAACGCATACGAGACGCCGTGTATATAATCCACCGACGGCGGATGGCAGAATTCAGTCAGCTCGTCAACGCAACCGGCCAACTGTCATCGTATAACGATGAAGGTACTCGTCAATTCATTATTTAATTACTAACTTAATCCGACTCTCAGAACAATTGTTAGCAGCGTGAAAAAGACGTCGATCGATTTCTCCGCGAGTAATTTCTCCCCCGAAACAACCTTATCGCAATAATACTCGGTTGATTGATCTTCGAAAACAGGTACTCGTCAGCATCGTCCTTTTGGCCACTGCGGTCCTCGCCGAGCCACCGAGATACCGCCAGCAACAGAGACAGTATTACTTCGCCCGTCAGCAGGAGGAGGCCGCGCCGTATCCCGCGTCTGGCTGGAAACCAGCAGGGTCAGCCTTTGATCTTCCTCAAAGACAACTTCAGCAATATGAAGCACCAAGCGCGCCTCAGCAACAGTACGGTGCGCCAAGCGCGCCACAGCAACAGTACGGAGCATCAAGCGCGCCTCAGCAACGATACGGAGCGCCAAGCGCGCCTGAGCAACAATACGGAGCGCCAAGCGCAACTCGGCAACAATACGGAGCACCAAGTGTGCCTCAGCAACAGTACGGAGGACCAAGTGCTCCTCAACAACGATACGGAGGACCATCTGATCCTCGACGAGAATACGCAGAACCGGAAGAACCTACAACGACTGAGACTCCTAACACTACACAAGAGGAGGAAGTATCTACCGTTCAAGGAATCACTGAGTCCGAGGTGAGTAAAACACGAATCTACGTTTTTTGAAATTATTAAAGTATTTGATAATAAATTTAAGATAAAAGAAAGTAATTTTAATTACATTTTTATTATAGAGAACTTAGAATTTGTAAAATTGCTATAAGTTATAAATTTGCTATAAATTTAATGGATGTAAAATATTTTAATAATTGGAAATTAGCTTATTATTTTATACGTTAAATGGGATTTTTCCCTACAGAAAATTTCCTATCTTTCTATTCATAAAGGCACGATAAACTAATTAATTGCGATCTCAATATCAAAATTTATTGGAAAACTCATAATTACGCCGAAAGCCGAAAATTACGGAATTTCAATAGATCAAATTTTATTACGTGAAATCCGCATTGTTTGGTTTTACACGACATTACGTAACATAGATTTATCATCTCGTTTCGGAGAAAGAAAACCACTGGACCATTGAGTTGGCATGTAAGCCTACACGAGAACGGAGGCGGTTTGCGGAATTTAAATCGCACCGAGGCTCCTCTTTTTCAATCTTCGACGCTCGTTCGTTCTCGTCGTTTCTCCCGCTCGTCCTAACGACATTAGTATTCGAGGCGTCGTTTACTTTCGATCGCGGGTCTCGAGCACGTGTGTGTCCGTACCAAATTCGAAGAGACTGGCGTGACACAACCCATAATGCATTCACCCGTGATTCGAGGTCGTCTGCGAGCCTACGCCTTGTTTGGCGAGATATCGGGAGAAAAAAAAAAATATCTCTTGCCGAGAAATGAGAAATTACTCACTTTATGTAACATATGCAGTTTCTGCGCATTTATTTAGCAAGTGATTTCTTTGCAAGACTTCGCGATAGATTATAATGTATATTAATTTTCTTTAATATAATCGACATTAAGAAATTTTCAGAAAAAATTACTAAAGATTCAATTACGATTATGATATACTATGATATAAATTTTAGTTGACGTTGAGATTAAAAAGTTTATCGTACCTTTATGAATAGAAAGGTATAGAAACGTAAAATTTTCTACCGAGAAAAATCCCATTTATATTTAACGTATAAAATAATAAACTAATTTTCAATTACTAAAATATTTTACATCTATTAAATTTGCAACATATAGCAATTTTACGTTCTCTATAATAAAAATGTAATTAAAGTTACTCTGAAAAAATTTAGATTTTAGTTCTGCATATTTATGTAACAAGACGTTTTAGTAATATTCTCGACAACATAAATTTTTTAACATATGTGATTAATGCCAGAAATTCATAACAGAAAAATTAATTATACATTAAACGTTAATTTTTCAGTCCGAGCCCGTGAACGCGGTGAACGAGCTCGAGGACGAGGACGTGGACGAGAAACAGCCACAGCAATCCGGCGAGTACTACGTGGCACTTCCCGACGGCCGTCTTCAGCGCGTGCGGTACATCAGCCGCCAGGACGTCGAGGCCATGAAGTACTTCGCCAAGATCCGCGCCGACAACGTGGAGCCGCTTCGCGGTCCGATCTACGCGTACGCACCCCTGCAGAAGCTGCAGGTCGTGCCAGCCGGCCTGCAGCTGTCCGTCGCCCCGGTCGCCGCGGTCGCGCCCGCGGACACCAAGCCGCAGAAACTCGAGATCGAGCCCGTGGCCGCACAGGTGCAGTACCAGTACGACAACCCCTCGCGCGTGATACCCCTGGCCAACCCCCTGAGCAACGCCGCCTACACAGCGAATTATCAGGCGCCGGCAGCCGAGTCCCGATTCCTTCTCACCTTTCAGTAAATCAAATCACGCGACAATCTGATGCTACGACGTGACGGATCTTGTGAATTGCATTGTACATGTTGCATAGATTATTAAGTATATACTGACAATAAGGCTAAGCTGACGACGCAATAAAGTTGATGGTAACGAAAAATGTGTCGCTGTGCTTAAACGATACGTCATCTTAAAAACTCTTAAACAAATCACAGAAACGCCCGACGTGACGGAATTAAACGATCGATAATTAATTCCATAGGAAATTTGTACATGAGAAAGTTGTTTCAACGGATCTTTCCACAGCGAGATTGTAATCGAATGAGTTTCTTCAGCATGCGATCGTGGGCGTTAGACGTGGACGTATTGGTGGGATAAAGAGAAAGAAGAGAGAAGGAGAGCAAAAGGGGGAGAGGGAGAAACAGAGAGAAAGAGAGAGAGAGAGAGAGAGAGAGAGAGAGAGAGAGAGAGAGACCCGTCGGCATGTAGACGTGCCTAACCGCAAAATTCCAGAAATTTAATATCTCGCTTGGCGCAACCGGCAACAGGGTTGGGCGTTTCATAAGTTCACTCCGACGCAACCAATCCCTCAGAATTCTCCCAAAATTCTACAGCCAACGTTCCAGCCCACGCGGACCACCTCTTTCCCGGCACTCCGCTACGTCTCTCTATTCTTCCCTCTTTACTATGACGACTAGCGAGCGTCTTGGATGTTCTTTGCCAATGGCCCGCAGCTTTGAAGGAATACGAAAATCTCCGTAGATCATTCATGCGCTTCGTACATTTGGACTTGGTCTAGGATGAGAGATGTAATCCTACAAATTTGCAAATTTGTTTTTTTTTTAATTGAGTCAAACACTCAGCTCTCAGTGGAATATTTATGCGTTAAAAACGCGTTCATTAAAAACATGTATAAGATAAGAATCATGATTTTCTGATAGTGTAAAGTAAATCACGTTGGAGACTGTATAAAGAGATTGGCGGAACGTCTTGGAAACAATGAAAATCGCAGCTTCAACCCAGCGCCAGCTGTGCTACAAGCTACTCCACATCGGGCGTAATTATGCGAGGCAGGTTGGCGGGAACTTTTAATTAAGGTCCACCGGCAACAAACCGCCCTTAAGAATGTAGTCGGGCCACCGTCCGACGGCGAACAAAGGGGATACCCTTCAGCGCAGCCCGGGGTAAATAGCCCGAAGAAGCATGAACGTCCTCGCCGAGAGGCCGGGGCTTCGTCGATAGGCGTAATCGGCCGATTAATTAATCCGGTCAAGCGGTCAAGCCCAATTAAATCCCGCCGAGCCGATCGGCTCGAGAGCGCGGTGGCGTTCGGGGCGATCTTAGGGGTAGACGGAGTTTCTTCGCGGGGAAACTTGGCGCTTGCGAGATGTGCGTCTAATTCCCTTTGCCCGCTCTCCTTTGGCCCTCTCTCCATCGCCGTGCCCTCCCGGAAGCGTAAGGGAATCGCTTTGGAAAACAAAGTTTCCCCCGGCTTTCCATTCGCTGCTCCCGCACCCCGCACCATCCGTCGTTTTCGCGCTCCTCTGCACCCCGTCGAGCATGGAAGCGTCCCCGAGAGCCAAGCAGCCGGTGCACTCTTCTTCCCACGGGATATTAATTTTTCGGGAAGTTGCCGCCGTTCCTTTTTTTCTCTGCCACTCGTCTCTCTCTCTCTCTCTCTCTCTCTCTCTCTCTCTCTCTGTCTTGTTAGCTTTTCGCGCAATGCTTTGTTTTTCTGTGATAATTTGGATTCAACACGATTATCTGCAAATTTCTAGTCTTGCTTTTAATCTTTAACTAGCGAGATTATTTTACATCGTCCCAGAATATTTTACAGTTTCCCTCTGATTGATTTGGGACATTCTTCGATAAAGGAAATATCGGAATAGTTTTTAATTTTACAAATTAATCTACAGAAAATAAAATATTCTACTAAAATTTATGTTCAAATTATTAAATATATTTTTTTACTATATTCAATCTTTTCCGCAAGGAAAATCCGAGATAATCCTTTAGCTTGCACGAAGTATCGAAATGAAAAATTTATCTTCATAATTTTTTTTTAACACTCAATTACATTGTTGTATAAATGGATAAATTGATGAAGCTTGTACCGGCTAGAAAATATTTAGTGAGTTCGCTTGGTAATCATATAATTTGTTCCACGCGCTTTAGCAACATGAGAAGCGTCGATAGAAAGGAGATTAACTCATACAATCTAGTGAGAATATAATGTATCGAAATTTCTATTACCAGTTCTGCATTTCTCTTTATTTCACGCAAAATGCTCTATCAACTTCGCTGAAATATTTATTTCGGAATGAATAACAAAATAAGATAAATAGGATAGAATAAGATAAATCACTGCTTTTTAATGTCAACTGTTAATTATTAATATCGTTCGAATGTATTGCAATATCACATTCAAGTTAGTATCACAGTTGATAAAATAAAATAAATATAGATATTACTTTTTCAAAATAGACATTTAAAACAAGAAAATGATAAATCCGAATAAATTATTTTTATCTGATACATATTATATTCTTTTAGTAGATGTCTATCTTATACCGACAACCTGTTCATGGTACAGCAGTTCCTAGAAAAGAAATCACCGCGAATGGTTTCGGCTGATTCGTAAGAAATAAATTGCGGGAACGCTGCCGTGAGAGACGATAATAATTTCAGAGCACCTGACGAGAGCCGCGACAGAAAAGACAGAAGTGCAGGGGAATGTCAATAAAAATGAATTGGAGAAGGATCGAGAATAAAGAGGGAAAGGACCGCGACGGAGGAGGGTAGGGTAAACGTTAAGAAAAGACGCTGAGAGTTACGCAGGGGGTCTCGTGGTGGTAGACGTCGATCCGCGCGTCTACGAGGGTAACTTTCTCGCGGTCCTTATGCGGTTACGGGGGGGGAGACGATGGCGACTCGTATGTACTTTCGCGTGTACAGACATACGCTGCGGGCCGTCCATTTGTTTCGTCGGTTTGCATGATGCCGAGTTAAGAAAATAGCGGGAGGCCCCCGCAGTGCCCTGGGAACGTGGCCAACCTGATGTCTTCCTCGAGTTCTCAGGACTCGCGAGGGAAGAACTACGCGGCGTTTCGTCCAAGCCCAGTTAAAAAATAATTAGAATATTTGCACGGTAATATGATAAAACTTCATGTTAAAATATACCATGTCTTGTGTTAAAATAATAATTTCGACATACATGGTAACTAAAAATAACAAAATGTTATTTATATTTACTTAAATAAAGGAATTGGTTTAAATTGAATTCTTTAAGATTGAATTATATATTTGTAATCTGCCCACAATTATTTTTAATTTTATCATAAAATTAATTGCGAAATCGCGATTGAAGAGAAATTGGAGAGCATTTTGGCCGCACTCTTAACATCTTCGAGATTACTCCTCTGCTGTTGGTTGTTTTTTTAATATCACTTTGTCAGGTTTTTCCTGGCTTGTGTTGTACAATGGACAGCTTGGTTTACGTTGACAGCTATTTATTGCATATACATTCTTTGTAATATTCCGTTTGCAAGTTCTCGTTGTTTCTTGCTCTCCAAGCCTCCTGTTTTTCCTCTCGAGAATTCTTCGCGCGACCCCACGCGGCGCGAAGGGTCGCAAAGACAACAATAAAAAAAGAGTAACGGAAGAAAGCAGAAGAGAGAAAATATACGTGGTCGCGCGTGTACGCGTTCTATGTGCGCCACCATCGATGGTGATTGAAGATCCCCCGTCGACAAGCACGTCGAACTCTTTTCGGCTCTTTCGAAGTCGGCACCTGCTTTCGCTCGGTCGCAACGACGACGATGACGACGTCGGCCTTTGTGATCCTTCCTCCTTGTGTCGGCGTATCCCTCGCAGTTTTCACAAGCTGTGCCACACATCGCCACATGAATACACGCAACGCGTGAGCACACGCGTGTGCGTGCATTGCCTGTAGCTGGTGGCGAATGAACGCATTGCGTCACAGGGCATGTCGATATTGAATCGGGAGGGGGGTACCGAAAACAATGAAGCGCGCTATAACGAGAGAGAAGTCGCTCTTTGATTAATATCGCTGAATTAATAGGAATTCAAAGAAGGGAGCATGGGGCATCCATAGACATGGAGCCAGCCGGTATCATAAAAAGTTGATGGCGAATATCGATCGTTGATTGGAATAATAATAAAATAAGCCTACAAAATTTTATTTGGCTTTACATTCTAAATTCATGCCAAGATTTTTATTCGTAATATTATTCGTTTATATTTACGTCAATTTTGTTAATAATTATAAGTTTGAAATGTGATGGAATATATTATTATATATTACACATTTATTTAAATATGTAATTTTTCTTGACAGAACAAAGCATGAACTGTTCTGCGAAATAAAATATTCAGATATTGAAGAAATTTTAAGAAAAATTTTCTTCGTAAAACGAATAAAGAGTATGATGGCTGTTCAGCTGTATTAGGTCGATCGCGAAATGGCATCATATGAAATTCAGCACGCATAAAGACTATAATTTAAGCAGTAGGTACAGTGCGATAAGTGTGACTTCGCAATGCTGGAGCATTATGTAATACCGTAGGTGATTGATCGGCGAGCTACGATCTTACGTAATTCATTGTTCGCCGTGTAACACACATCAATATATTCTTTTCTCCTAATTTTTACAATATTATTTTATGCGAAATCTGACAAATCAAATTTTCTTTCAATTATTAATTCTTCTTTAATAGAATGCCGTTATTAATGATATGAGATAAAAGTTTCCTCGTTTGACTTAATTCAATCAAACATCTTAATAACAATTACAATAAAATAATTCTACGGAGTAATAAATAAATTTATTATTATTGTTGTTTAGAAATTCTCTCCAATTATATATTGCCATTCTATATTTTTGTAAAACGATTAAGTTTTCATGTTTTTTTAATTCTTTATTGTCTGACAAATATTTCTAGCATTTTGTGAATTTTCGAACACGGTTATAACATTTTTGCCAGCACGTTTTTGCAAATATAATTAATGCTATCGCATGCACGCATATATGTGTGTTTAGAAGAACGTTTGTACCAAATGCATCTTTGTATCAAATTTCGGTTGCGAGAGACGCGATAAAACTACGAACGTGCCACTCGATTCCGAGGGACTTGTAACGAATTCCGAAGGCACGTTTACCGTAGGTTGGATTCTTTTATATGGGGTGTCTCACTTGAAAAGCGGGGGTGCGGCGGTTTGGCTCCACTCCGGGTTCTCTCACTGACGTGCCCGCCCATCTAACCTCGTGAAAACGCGAAATTTAGGTTCCCTTGTGTACCCTTTATACCAAATATCTCCTAGCTTCTTAAGCTCGTCTTACACGATTGACAGACGAGAAAGAAAAATATAATTTTCGATAAGATTATAACGGAATTATTTATACAGTTTTATCTAACTTATGATACCAAAAATATAAATAAGATTCAAATTGAGTCTATAAAATTAGAGAAGCTGTTTTATCTTTGGAAACAGATATAAATAGGCATATAGCAATATTGCAGTATTCAATCTCGCAGATTTAAAGTAATATAATTTTCATATTAAAGAGCATTATTTGATCCGTAACGCATCATCTCCAAAATTAACGATTCCACCGGCGAGATTTCGCCCGTGTAAAAGGAGCTTTATATACAGCGCACATATCTTGGCATTATTCATACACTCGTCACGTATGGAGAGTTTAGCCCTACCCCCGACTTCCCTCCTCTCCCAGTAGACAAAAGGGGCGAGCGGGTACTCGCTCGTGTGAACGTTGCCTAAAAGAGCGTCGGTCGACGTGTCGCACCGGGTGATGGTTCTCCGTGTGTAGTGTGTATATCGATTGGCATTACGAGGCAGATCAGTCAACCCTACCCGTGTGTCACGTCGAGGGGTCGAAGGAAGTAGTGTGCGAGGAAAGAGATCTCCGCCTTGATGCGCCCCCTCCTCCCTCCCCCGCTCGCTCTCTTTCTTCCTCTCTCTTTCCTCTTTCTCTCTTCGCGGCTGCTGAGACACTTTGTCACCCTCTCAGGCGTCACCCCCGAGCCCCTCGCCGATCGGACCGCCGGATGCTGAGGCCTACGAAGTCGCGGCGACACGTGGGGGAGAAGAACGCGTCCGCAATTAGCGGCTCTTTATTCAGTCTCTTACGATTCATTGAAAATCTATAATAAAAAAAAGGAGTTGCGTCGCCTCGACGTAAAGCGCGACACCTTAAGGCTAAAATCGATAGATCGGATACTATCACCCTTATCGTTCTTATTCCACTTTGTCACCCTCTCACGCGTTACCACCCTCCGATAGACGACGGCAAGTTGACAGATGCTTGCAAGGTTGAGCGGAGTCAAAGAAGGAAGGAAGAGAGGAAATGAGAAGGAACTTACCCCGTTAACCCTCCGTTAACCCTCCGTTAAGGAATACGCTGGTAAACGATGAAGGAACGAAACACAAGGGACAAAGAATAAAGATAAGAATCCAATCTTAGGTACAAAGGGCAATACGCAAGTACACAATATCCAGAATTTAAGGAAACGTCAAATTTTCAGAAAAATTTTGCTTTTCCCGATTTTTCCTAAACCGAATTCTGCATTTTTAAAGGAAAAAAATTGTTAGAGATTTATTTATAAAGTATATTTTTAAGAAACAAATTATTAGTTTTTATTTTACGCCTCGTGAATTCACATTATTACTTTTCGTTCTAATTATTCAAACATTTCTTTTCATATATATATATATGTCTCAACTGCCAAGGCAAATGTGCGATACGAGCGACAAAGGATTAACGTTGCACAAATTTTAGCGCAGAATTCGGAGCTGCAGGAGCTTTTATCGGAGCGGAAGCATCGAATCCGCGACGCCGGCCGTTTCAACGCGCGCTCGCCACGTTCGAAGGAATTTCATCTCCAGATTCCGTTACATGTTTTGCGAACTGGTTCGATCGCGAAAGAATTTCTCCTCGATCGCGGTTTCCGCGTGCGGTCGAAAGTCCGTAATGGCGAGACCGCGAACGGTCCGAGCGGAATGATTTGCGCGCAGCATACGCAGGAATTACAAAACCGAAGGGGGAAGACACCCTCTTCCCCGCCCTCAATTGCCCTTTTCCTCGCTTTCTCTACCTCTCCCTTGATACTTGTGGTTAGTATATACAGGGTGTGCGCTAATAGGCGCAACTCAACGAACGAAGCAATTTTATTGTAAAATTAGAAGCCAAAGTAATTTTTCAATGACAGAAATCTTGAAGTTTTTTCCCAATAATTTAAAAAGATAGAGCTTTGTGCGAATATTCCCCTTTATTCAATATCAAATGAAATTGGATTTAAAGAATCGTGAAGAATAATTTATCTAACAGAGACATGTAAAACTTCGGAAATTATGAGAGAGAGTGATACACGATTAAACATAAAATAAAAGAAACAACATTTCTATCTTCGGTAGATCATTTTGTTTATCGAAACACCTATTACCGAACACTGTGTATGTGATTTAGCTAGCAATTTCGCTTGGCAGAATCCCTGTAACATCCATATATTTTCCCACGTAAGCCAGAAATTCGCGATACATTGGAAAGTTAATCCTCTCGCTGCAAGGGGTGCGCGCACGGCAAAAAAAAAGCGTTCACACGCGCGACGAGTTTATTTCCCTTTTTTCTCTCTTAAAATCGCGTTCTGCCGCAAAATTTCGCGCGATTTCGGCCCGACACGAGTCGACAGCCTAAATTTCCCGTATCGCCACGAGTGCGGTGAAGTTGAATCGCGCCGGCGATTTTGTACAGTGAAATATCGGGCACAAAGGGGATTATGACGATTCGATCCCCAGGGATTACTTCCGAATACTATCTCGAACGCGATAGAAGAGAGAGGATCGGCGTATTGTTTTCGATACGCAAATCTCAACAGGAATTTGCACAGCCAGCACGAAAGAGAGGGGGGGGGAGGGAGGGAAGGGAGGAGGGAGATAGAGATAGAGAGTCGCTGTACATTATTAATCGACACACCTTTAGTCAGCGGAATCTAAACGTCACGCTGCGTTAATTTATGGTTCATTCCGTCGTTTAAGCAAATTCATTCCTGGCAGCTTACCGTGTATTACACAATACCGTATAAATAAAGATTCGCGTAAATTAAGATCGTGAACGAACGAAAAACACCGATCGGAAAATGTAATTAATTGAATCCGAACGAAAAATTGTTCCTGAGGTGCATGTTAAATTCGATTATAAATATACATGTAATCGATATTGCAATTTAAAGACGTTGTGCGAAAACTGATTACATCGAACATTACAAATTTATAAAATTACAAAAATGTTACAGAATTAATTTTTAACAAGACGGACTGCAAGACAGCAAGAAAATGTTTTGCAATTTTCCACAAGTTTGAGATAAAAAAATTATCTCTAGAATTATATAACTTAAAGAATAAATTATATATTTTTTAAGTAAACCAAATTTAAAAAACGTCACAAAAAAAAAAACTTGCGACCTGAGAGGAAAAAGTTTTAAATTCGTAAAAAAATTCGTAAAAATTTGTAGGGTAGGTGAAAAAGCCAGGACGCGCCGTTGCAGCTTAATGCGTAACGGCTGACCATCTCGGCTGTTATCGAGCGTGCGTCGCGCATAACTCGCTCGCGAGGAAATAAAGCGGAAGACAAAAGGGGAGAGCGCGGCGCGCTGCGACGCGGCCGCCTGCTTGCTGGCGCGGCGCGGCGCGTAGCGGATAGCTAGGTGGATAGGTAGGTAGGTAGGTAGGTAACCCGAGACTCGACGAGAGGTCAGCCTTCGTAGATTGACGGACGCGATAAATCGAGCCGCGGTGACACCGGGGCTCGAGTGACGCGTAGCGAGGCGAGGCGATGCGGACGCGACGCGACAACCCACTGACCTGCGAATCCAATGCATAGAGTTTCTCTCTCATGCGATCTCTCCTCTCGTTCTCTCTCCATCTCTCTCATTCTGTCTCTCTTCCTCTCCCCTATCGCTACACCACGGTGCGCACAGATCACCATCGCGATGCAGGGAGAGAGGGAGAGAGAGACGGAGCCTCGTAAATATTCTTGTTTATACGTCACCCACGTAATGCCCTGGCGTGCAAAGGGTGTGGTATCGAGTACCGGAATCCTGAAATAGAACATGGGGCAACGTGTGCATCTGTGACGTCTCGCGCGATATATCCGGGTCGGAGTACGGGCCGGTGCAACGTCGGGAAATCTTGGTCTATCGAATTTCAAACTCAGTCGTAAAAATGCGCCGGCAGTGTCGGGGTGGGAATTTTCGATCGAGACTGCCGGCCGTTTCGCAGCCGGGAACGGCCAGGAATCGGTCCGCGGTCGGGTCGCGAGGCGAAGATGAGGTACGCGAAAGCACGTGATGCTAAATGCAACTTTTACGACGAGCGTGAAATCGCTGTCGACACGTGATCTGTTCTAAAGATTTCCTTCGGAAAGCAAATACGGTTTTAACGTAAATGACGTTTACAGATTCGTCCACCCTAGTCATTTTTTAACTCTTTACTAGTCGCACTATTTTTTTGTAACACGAATTGATGCATGGGATTTTAAGATATTCCAATATAAAAAATCAATTTATATCTTTTTAAAATTTATTACTTTTATACACTTTGAAAATTCAAACTGTGAAGTTTGTACTTTAATTACGTAAAAATTCGTTTTACTATAAACATCGGACTTGTAAAAGATTCCGCGCGATGACTGAAAGATTGAACTAAAATAATTATGTAATTATGTAATTATGTAATTATTTTTTAAATTATTTTGTAAGTTTTTTTAATATAGGTATATGATACTTTTACTTCACTTTGCGATATTTATTAAATATTAATAATTTAATTCTCTTTGTACTTTATATCATAGATAATTGTTTATTTCAATTTAATCGATACATTTCAAGTGCGTCAGAGGATTAAAAAATTAATATATAGTTTTTAGGAAAATCTGCATTAATAATGTAAATCAGAAAACGAAGAGCGACGGAGCTCTGATTGTGAGAGTTGGAAGAACCAGTCAGGAGAACGACAGTAGCAACAACAAGGACAACAACCAGAACGGAGGCGACCAGAGATCGCATTGTGCCGGTCGGTGATGAAAGCTGTCGCATCGTTTTGCGGTAGTGCGTATCTAACCCGGGAGAAAATTCGACAAAGAAAAACACAGGAGACCGGGAGAGAGAAGGAGCGAAAGGGATGACTGATGGTGAGCGAGAGATCGGGCTGGCGAGATAAAGAAGGTCGACAATAATGCCTTCGGTGCACCCTCGATCCCGTGGTACCGGGCGCAGCAGGCAGCCATTATATTGTTTTACCTCTGTATCTCGGGCCGGAGATCAGTGAATATGCCGCGGAAGACTTGAATACGCGGCGCGCCTTCGCCGAGAGACAGAAAGAGACCCCCGGATTCTTCCGGAGACTCGCAAGGGAGGCTCGTGTACGAGAACGAGTACGAGACAGGGATGCCGGTGATAAAGGCGCGTTAACCCGCCTTCCGCGACTTAGGGAGATTGAACGCGTGAGGTGCCATTAAATCCAGAACCAATCGTCTTCGCGTTTCAGCCCTGCCTTTAATCTCACGACGGACCTCCTCGTATTTCGGAAACTGGGAACGAAACTAGAACGCGATTAGCACGGCTAGAAGGTGTATTCAAGGCTCGGACGAGAACCGAGAGAATGGCGAGAAAAAGAATCATTGACTAAAATCGATTGGAATTTTTTTTAATACAATATGTACGACTGAACTCCTTCCGCTTTACATTTTCATTTGCGCGTTTGCGTCGAAAGAATTTAGCAGGCGGTCTTCATACGGAGCTTCATCATTTTATTGGCAAAAATAATACGTCGGCGATCGTTGTCCTCTCGTCGTCGATATTGCCAATAATGCATTCACGTTGTTGCGTGAATATAGCGCGCGTATCAGCGATATTGAAATCGCGGAAAGGTATTCGGGATCTCCCGCGTTTCTCCCGCAGTGACGCCCATGCGGGGGTTTGGAGGTGAAAAAACAATGCTGCAACGACCCGAACCCCTTTCGTCTCGATGGCGCCCCTTTTCGCGCGCGCTCTCTTATCTCCTTTCTCCCTTTATCTCGCCGGTCCTCTGTCTTCTCCCTTTACTTTATCTCTCCCGCCTCTATTCCCTTCCCGCCACCCTCTGGTGAAAATTCTTCTGCATGCCTCTACGTCTGGTCCCGCGCAACGCGGTACAATGCAACCCCGGGATGCATTGTGAATCAGACTCGCCCAGACAACCCGACGACGCCGACAACACGACGATGGCTGATGCGCGATGATATCTAAGCTGACTGTATTTCGGGGAATGTTTCTTGAACAATGTCCCGAGGATACAGTGCACCGATGCACCACACGTTCGATCGCTCGATATTATTGGAAATGTGGGAGACAAGACGCGATCCATTATGGAAATAACGCATCTCTGTATGAAGATTGTAGAAGCTTTGTAAAAAAGGAGAATCATATTTGTCAAAAATCTAAATGGAAATTTCATTATGAAAATAAAATATCCTTGCATGAAGATGATAGATGTTTTATAAAAAGGGACTACATTTTTTCAAAATCTAACAATAAGTGAAAATTTCAAACAATCTTTAATTATTTATCAGCCATTGTAATTAAATTAAATTTTTAGAAGACACTTCTGATTAGAAAGATTTTTGGAAAATTTCTACAAATAAATCACAAAAGTAAAAACAGAATAAACAGAATTGTAACGATATCCCTTGTTAACTATATTATTCCGTATAATTGCTCGCGCAATTAAGTGATGTTAAAAAGAGTTTGCAAGAGCGACAGAATTACCCTCACTTTCAAGGCAACTACAGCTTTTTTTTTCCTCAGGCTATTATAATTGTTTCAAGGGAAATTTGTTCTGTTGATCTATTTTCCATATCTTTCGCGCTGGGAAGGAAATGCAAGTAGCAACGGCGCTCCTCGACGAAAGCGTGAAAAATTAAAAAGTAACGTCTATGCCCTTGCTGGTTAAGTCTTTTAACATGAACTCTTTATAGAAAGTGCGAAGAAAGTGCGTTCTTCTCTCTTTGGCGTTATAAAAGTATCGACATTATCGGGAGAACCGTGGGAGAACCGCTGAAGACTTAAATAACTCCCTTTGAAGAGCGCACGAACGTAGGAGAGTGCTTAGAAAACGATGCGACAACGAAGGGTTAGCTTTAACATGCGTTGCAGCTAATTTATTAAAATGATCTCTCTCGTTAAAAATGAAAGTTGTATCAATAGTTTCCGTTCTCGGCTATCGATGCGGAAAATCGTTCTTTGTTTCAACCCTCCTACGCGTTTCTCTCATTGCATTTATTAATACGCATTTAGTATCTATTTAAAATCTATTCATCACCATCTTGAGAAAAATAACAGTCACTATAGAAAAATCGATCCACAGATAATGTGTATGTGTTTCACAGTATGTACACTGAGAGAAAAATATAGTTACTTTTGGCCTCAACCATAATTTTATAATATTTCTAACACGAAATATTATTAACTTAACTATATGCATCATTACGTTAACCATAATTATCGTTAGAAATATTATAAAAATGAGGCTAAAAGTAACTAGAATTTTTCTCACAATGCACGGTTCAAGAAAGAAATGACAGTTTTTAGCATGGCGTAAAATTTTCCAGAAAAAAACAGAAATTCCGAAGGTTCGTCCGAGTCTATAACATAGATTCCTGGGATTAAGATGCGCTGTATGAAGCAGACCAGATCGAAAAATTTCGCCGGGAGGACGAGGGGGAGCGAGTGGCGCCTGCAGCTCGCGCGATGATTGCGCCGTAATCTGCTTTCGCTTTGCTTTCCCGAGGAACGGGGGGACGGCTGCCGCGTGATTGGCCGGGGGCGTCGTTGGGTCTTCCGTTTCGACCGATACATCGACAACAGTTGAGATACTTAGGGAGGATACACGCGGGCGAGATACATCTCCGAGGAGAGAGCGAGAGGCAAAAAGGAAGAGACGTCGGCGGGAAGACGGAGAGAGACGACGGCCAGAGGATGAGGGGGAGAAAGGACGGGGGGATGAAACAACCCTCCTGACACGGGTTATCCTATAAACGGTGCTACCCCCGCAGCAACGCATCGATAATCCGGCCCCCGGGGCCCGCATGCGGTTGAATGCTCGCAACAGTTACCATATTTGATTGCGTACCCCCCTCCTACCCTCCTCTGTAAGATCGGAATATGGAATAATCTGCTGTATCACACAAAGTAATGTGGAATAATGTTCTGCACTGCGAAGATCTTGCGCTCTCGTGACAATGTGTTATTTTTACGCGGAATTAACGTTATTAATATCGTTGGCGCATCGTAAAAGGCTATTCTCGATTATAGCGTATATGTGTGTTTAATACAGTTGCAATGATCAGTTTTATGCGGTGTACGTAGACGTATATATTTACAACGTATAAAAAATTATAACGATAAAATTTGTCGTTGATTTATGTACGATCTATTATTGATTTCTAGAAGAAAGATAGTCTACTGCAATCATTTTTTATAAGGCTATTTTTATAATTAATGCAAATTACGATGCAAATTAATTCATATCATTGACTTTATGAATTAGATTAGGTTTATTAATGCTTATCGTTTAAGCTTAATTCAAGAAACTTTAAAAAAATTAAATGCATTATATAATCGCATCACGAAAACTACTCAGATATTGGCGCAAAAATCTCCAATCGAATTGATGAAATAATTGCAAATTATTTTGCATCTCAATCGATTCATAGCGAATGGCAAGTCTTTCTTCATGATCGGTAAGATCGACGGGGCAAGCGTCGCGGTAAAAAAAAAAAAAAAGACCGAGGGAGACTGTTCTTCGCTGCTCCTGACGCACCCTGCGTCACGGGGCTGTAGCGGTGGCAATGGCGGGAAAATGCGGGGGAAAGAAATCGCATGCGTTTGATGTGCCGCCAAAGAGAACGCGCGCAGAGGGGCGAGCAGGGAGAAAGGGGAACGAGGGGGAGGAATACGCCGTCGGTGGCGGAGTAGTTTCGCGTGGGTTGGTCGGTCGACTGCAACCATGTTTCTGCGCAACCCCCCCTCGCCATCCCCCGAGCCGTAACGCGCTCACACTCTCTCTCTCTCTTTCTCGTTCGTTCCGTTTTGCTTCGCGTTTCTCTGTTCCTCCACGCTTCGAAGGCCGCGCTTAAACGTTACCAGAAAATTATTACCGGAAAAGCGCTGCACACACGCGTGCGGCGAACCGCGGGACCCACCGACGGAATTACATTGATATTAGTATCGTTTGGCCCGACAGATTAATTAATTAAAACGCACCTCTCCCGTCTGCCGCCTGTGGCCACTCATCCCGCACACGTATTTGCGTTTCACGCTAGCGCTTTAACACAGAGAGCATACCGGGATATCGTGCGCCAACAATTGTCGAAGGCTTTCGTCGTGCGTGCGAGCAAAGCCCCTTGCTTGGGCTTTGACTAAATAATAGCCTTGGCCAAAAACGGGACGCCTCCGACAAACTGTGTATAATTCGATTGAATATTCCCGAATCTTATCTTTTTGCAGTAGCCACGTTATCGAAAAATCGAGCACGAAGAAATTCTACACCGGAAATGTCCAACATGTCAAAAATAATTATTCAGGTGTGGACTTACCTTTCTTCGCGTGCAATATATCCGCCGGGTCCGGTGGCAGGGACGAACAATGGCTCGGACTCAAACTAGATTGTATCGACGAAAACGGACTTCCCGCGCTCGACGGATACCTAAGACAACGACTGCTATTAGCAAGTACACGTACATATTATAAATAAGATCTTAATATTAAGAACATTATCTTAAAAGAGAGAAAACTTGTATAATCTAGAAATCAGAAATCTATTTCTAAAAATTCTTTCTGAATGGAAGATCGTAAAATTTTATTCCACTTTTTTAAAGGAACTATTCAAGAAAAAATTTCACTGTGTATATTTATTATATATAATTAATTATTTTTCTTCAAGATAAATCTTACAAAAAATTGAAAAAGAGGAAATTAATTCTTCTCGACGATTAAAGGACACGTGTTTTGCATAATACAATTTTAACGAGCATGTAATTTATCTATCGATGAGCTTGAGTTTTACCAGGGATTGGGTCGCGGCCAGCCGGTGGTCTGTCCGTTTAGTAGCCTGAGTTTATCGTAAACGCTCTCCGCCGGACTGCCGGCACCGACGCCAACCCCCACGGCGCCCACCCCTTGTTGCTGCTGTTGCTGCTGCTGCCTCTGCTCTTTCTGCGCGGCCAGATTCCTCAGTACCCTGTTGATCGAGGACACCTGCAATCCAAACACATTCGCCGAGGTGTAAAACAGGCTAATCGTGCACTGGCATAATTAGGTGAACTCTACGCGTTTAACTCTTTGATCTACGGTATATCTTGCATCTTAATACATTTCGCGGCACAAATGCGCGGCGCGCAAATATCTTTTACTGCCGAATTACGAAGAAATTAAATAAGATATCCCATTATTATTAGTGATAATCAAATAAAATCGCCATGCAAATTTAGAAAGAGGATATAACATTTAAACTTATAAATTCTATTAAAGACAAGTTTAATCGGAATAAAATACAAGATAAAGTTTAGCTCTTTGCTCGTGCGTCTACAACGCAAATCTCTAATCGCATTTTTACTTTCGTTCAATTTAAATTTATACGTTCTTTTTCTTTCTTTCATTTTCTTAAAATTTTAGACGGCGAAGAAAAACGCGTGAAGGGAAGATTTCTTCTCTAAGGAACATCTTTGAAGGATCGAGCGGCGGTTTCGGAGTTGTTCTCTTTCTCTCTCTCTCTTTCTCTCTTTCCTCTTCCCGATAGTATCGGATTTATTATAAACACGAAGTATGCGGAGAGTGATGAAGATCCTTCGGGAAGGAAGGAGTGAAGCGGGGAGACGCTTCTGCCCGATGAAATGCGACGAGAGCGGTAATTAAAACGATGCGGTGAGCGGTTGCCGGCGCGGCGCATTGCACGAGGGAGTTAATTACCTCCGCCTTCAATTATATCCGTCTCCGCGCCACTCCAAGGGGACTTGGCTTCTGCCGGCGTAAGTACGTAAGCACTCGCGTGTTCGCGGTGCGGGTTAACGCTCGCTACGCACGCATCCGCGTACCGAAATTCGCGATCGCTCTCAACTCTTAAGTGGGCGCAGCAATAATGATAACGTCACAATGTATCGCGTGCGCGATATGTGGATTTCAACGGGAAACCTACGGAAGAACAAGTTTCGCGCCGCGTACGATTCATGCATACATACATATGTTCATTTTTTAATCATTATGCAAAGTTAATATATAAAGATTAATATAAAAATATAAGTTATTATAAAGATTTTTTATATTAATTTATTTCTTACTAATTCCTTTCTCCTAATTTTTTTTTCTCTTAAAATTGCAATTATATATTTCTAATTTAACGATTTATTTCAAGTCAGATTTCATTTCTTTTCAATTCTTACCTACTGCTTTTTTCTACCTTTTCTTGCATGAGAAAGTTGAAGATTCGCGAATATTATTTTTGAGAGAGATCTTGTACTACACATTCGTATTATTTCATATTTGTACACAGAGATAATTTTTATTTAATCGTACTCTCGCGCGAAAACGAAAACAAAGTTAAAAGTCGAGCTTTTTGTTTGCGACATCATACTAAATGATCTATTTTGCGCGTGTATACTCGAATGCGAGCGCGATGAAATATCTACGGGCGCGAAGAATTTACGATCTCCTAAAGACAGGGTCGCTCTTTTTATTTTCGTATCTTTTATTTGTCTTCTTCCGCGGGCTGCGTTCGTCGCTTCTGTCACTTACAGCTCGTATAAATCCCGACGGAGCCGTAAAAGAATTCTCACGAAACTAAAGCGCGGCAAGTCCTCCTGCTGCCGATAGTTTCGCAATTTATTCCCTTACACTCTTGTATTATGCCACGCACGTCGCGGCAAGCGACGCCGTATTAAGGGCGTAGTAAAATGACGAATTTTTCAATTCCGATCCGTCGTTAAAGAAGATCGAGAATTAATGCGTTTGAAAGTTTTTTCAAGACTTGATTGGGAGATAAATGCAACAATATAATTTTTGGGAACAATATTCATAACATAATAAGTATGTGACGAATTATTATAAAGCATTCTTTAACTTTACGGACACAATACCTGACTCTTTCTCTTTGTAAATCTTGAGTAAATTCTTTTCAGTTCCACACTTGATGACTCAATTGAAACAAAGCTGCAAATTAGTCACTTCTATGAATTTAACATTCTATCTTCAGACCTTCGATAATAAGATAATCGATAAAATCCCTTTTCCGCAAAGAGTCTTAAAGCTCCTAATGCAATCTATCAGTCGATTAATCTGTTATTGAAGTGAAGGTAAACGGTGCCGAAACACCCGATGGATAATTCTTCACGGATTATGTGTCACATCTTGATTACGTTTTATTGCATGCGCCGCGCCGGCTCAAAAGGCGGGACGAGAAATAAACCGGACGACGGCGGTACCAGCGACAGAATGCCGGATCGGTCATAGGAGATATTCGTTCCCCGGGGTTTGTTAGACCCGATGTCAGGGTACCACAGCGTTGAAACGAGCTGACATCTCGGACCCACCACCGGAGCGGAGCGTCATCCCCCTCGGCGCCCACGACGGCTACCATCACCACCACAACCGCACGATCTCGTCGTGTCTCTCCGCCGCTGACGCGAAAGAGACGTCACCGGCACTCACCCCTCGTCTTGTCGCCAACATCCACCGATGTCCGAAACATCCTGCCTTCACGTACCTCCGAAGATTCAAATGTCTTCCGTCAGCGAATTAACAATTTGTGACGTAGGGAGGGAGGGGGGAAATTCGATAGATGATCGGTAGATGACGAGTCGGGATCGAAGACACTTCATTACGCTTCATTTAATTATAAACATCTGTTTTAAAAAAAAGTTATTTCACACGTTTAGCTAATTCTTTTATAAATGCGATAAAGTTATATGAACTTGTGCACAATGTCTTTTTAAACCAAAACTAAATGCAATCGAAGTTTATTTTCTCTTTTTCATTACAAACGATCAGGTTTAAAAAAAAAAAACATGAAAAATATCTACATAAAATAGAACGTAATGTTTTTTTTTCTTAATTTTATGTCATTATTTTTTATTTTGATGATATTAAGAGAGATGTTCTTGATATCGAATTGTACTTGTATCAAGCTTATCGGAGCACAGAAATTCACGTAATCTTCAGACAAGCTGATTCCTCGATAATTCTAAGCCGCGTCTGTGAAGTTGGCCGATGTCAAAACCGATTCACAATGAAAAAAAGTCGTTGTCGCGCACAAAGAAGCACTTGGCGACAAAGCCAGAAACCCAACGAGCGACGGCTGCCTGTCAAGGGACAATCGGCGCCTCGCGTGACATCGAGTGTCCGGGCTGTTTGACCGTTTTTTGATTGACGTCAAACCGCAAATATCGTGCTGGCTGCTTCTCAATCGTCGCGATATATTTACGACGTGTGTCACCCCCGTCATTATCCGTGGAGATCAGTTGTGCCGTAGAAATCGACACCACAATGAGCCCGCTTTTGTGGCGAGCCAAGCAGGCGCTCTTGCGAAACCACGAGGCACTTCCATACTGCGACACTTCCTCCTTGCGACCGATCTCGAAAGTGGAAGGTTCTTTTAGACATATATATAAACCACCCTACTTCTGCATTAAATTTTAATGACAGATTGTTTGCCATTAGAGCTGACTTTTATGAAAGATATGAGCTTCAAAGATACGAGCGGAGAGACTTCGAACAAAGGCGAATTCTCGTTTCAATTTTAAACGGACCTTCAGCTCCTCAAAATATAAAAATTGAAAACAGACGCACTACTCTGGGAGCTATTCATTAGTCGAAATTAATTCAGTGTTGCTTTAAACGCTGGGCATTTCGTCCGAAAGAGATCGGACGGGGTAATGAAAGACACGCGAGGCGAGGACTCGTGGCGTTTTATTGGCTCATCGTCGACAATGGGATTCCCGACACATTTTTGCACGGATACGGCGTTCGCGCGATGTGATACGCGAATGGCATAAAAGGAACGTAGATACTATCCTTTATCCGTGTGCGGCCCGCACAAAGGCGGACACGCGACGAGGGCTGAAAACGCGGCGCACGAGGAAGAAGCCGGCGTCGGATCGATGAAATTAGCATGAAGCGTGAAGAGCTCGAGGGTGGTCGATCTCTTAAAAAGGGTGCTGGATAGAGACGTCATAATATTGCTCTCACGTGACACCTTTGCGATGCTTGTCCGACGGGAAATCTTTTTCACCGCGAAAGTCAGTGGAGTATGTCCGAGGAAACCGCGGCGTAAAAACTGCTTGCGAAACAAATCGTAAAATATAGCGAGTTAACATCCCTTTTACAATACTCGCGGATCTTTCCGGAGATAAAACGACTTAATTTAGGATTTCTAAGGAATATAATCTTTATATTTATAAATATAAGGAAAAAATATCTATATAATAATGAATTTCTAAATCTAATATATTCTTTAAAAAAATTTATAAAAATTTATAGGAGTATAATTTATAATTGTTTATAAGAATTTATATTTATAAATGTAAATTGTAC
>VBVQ01001441.1:0-25269 GCA_011636635.1 Tetramorium simillimum
CCCCCCCCCTTCTCCCCTTGTCGCTTTCTCCTTAATTAATATACGCCGGGACGTTCCGATAAATGTTTGTTGAAATTAATTAATTTAGTCGCTTTCCTAGCTCTCTCTCTCTCTCCTCTCTCTCTCTCTCTCTCTCTCTCTCTCTCTCTCTCTCTCTCTCTTCCTTGAAATTCAATAACTTGAAATATTTGTGATAAGTGCTAGCGAACATTATGGCATAATAATCAATTATTTCGTTTCATTGCCTTCGTACCTTCCCCACCTCCTTCTCTGTTATCCATTTGCACGAAATCAGCGATTTCTTTTGTCGATTACGTCACAAAGTCTTAAATAGCCACGTTTTGGAAGGTTCAATTCGGCTTGACTGAATCTTGTAATCAAACGTACAGTATCCGCATTTCCTTAGACCAACAATCTGTTCAAGGAACCGAAAACCAAACTTACAAACATTTATACGTATCTTCCGTAGATACGAGGTAGGAAGACGGAAGATACACTCCTGCACGCGCAGGCGGCCGGCCTGATCAGCTGATGCCCTAGCAACAGTAGTACTAACCGTGCTAAATATATCAGTCGCATCTGGTTATCGGCACAAAGCGAACTCGTAACAACAGCAATGACGAGAGAGAAAGAGAGAAGGATACTGTTGCGAATGATAACTATAATTTCGTCACACGATAAACGCACAATCGTTAATGACGTGTACCACTAGGTGTATCATTTTAAGGATCGAGATGCGAGGGAAGACATTTTCTCGCCGGTGAGAAGCCTCGCTCGTAGGATTTCTCAATCGTGATTATATTTACGTTAGAAAAAATCCCGACAATTTATATGGTTTAAAAAAGTAATTAAAAAATTGATATCCATAAAAATGAAATTAACGCGCGTGCTAAAAAATTAATATTTGCCGAGTTTATTAAGTTTATTAATAATTCATACAACTATAAAATCGACTATGATAATACCAATAATAATTTTATAACACGACACACACGCAGCTGTATAATAATACTATGATAAACATAGTTTTCCTTTTTAAGAGTATTAAATTGCATAAAGAAAATGTAGCGTGAGAGACTGAAGAAGAATAGTCATTGTTTCGTAATATGTCAAGAGTCAAATATTATTCAATCTTGCGGCGATTTAAAAAAAACCAATGAACAAACATTGATATAAATTGCACGCTTCTTTTTTTATAAAAGAAAGTACAACGATATATTTACGTTAACATACATTTATATTATTTTATCAGATGATAACTTTATTATATCAAAATAGTTGATTGCGTTCTCGTAAATACCTCCTCTCCTCGAAGAAGTCACAAATGTAATCTGACCTGAATAACTCTCATAAAAGTAATTTCTGGATTGCTGATAAGTTATCTCTCACTACCGAACTTGTAATCACGAATAAATCCACTAAACGCATATTTCAATGTATTTGATACACTTTTATCTTTTTTTTTTGAAACCATACGATAATTAATATTGCTCATTATCGAACTAATCTGCAAATGCAATACAGTATTATATCTTTCCGCCAAAGAAATAGTAAACGACACGACTCCGTGCTGACCCAACAGAACAAAAATCAGATCTACTTCTTAACTAGAGGACAAAAGTCCGAAGATAGATGAGCGCGTCGGAAGTCTTCCTCTAGAAGCAGATCCTGAAATTCAATTAAGTAAAGGAAACGTATCATGTGACATAACAGTTTCGTGCGTCGTAAATGTTGAGGTCAATGAAACCACATCTGCGCGGATTGGGGGATCGCGGACGAAATGGCACCACCATCCGAGACCTCCGATTCCTTCTTCCTTTGTCTCCCAAGGATACTACAAAATGAAGGCACCGAGGGACCGACCCTTCATTTCCGCGAGAGCCCTTTAACGAGTCTTTGTTACGCGTACGAAATGTCGTCGCGCGAAACAGAGGCGAGCGTGTATATATATATATATATATATATGTAGATATATGTGAGAAAAAGAGACAATGAGAGAGAGAGAGAGAGAAAGGAGAGAAATGTGAAATATGTTCATAATCCGTGCGATAAACTACTGCGAAGAGATTACTCGCTTTGCACGTATTTGTCATATGTAAAACGTCACGAAGCGGCGTGCACAATATTAAATCACGTCCGATTCGGTTGCTGCGATCAGCAATTTTACTCTCGAATAATTCCGATAAATAGCTGCAAACATTACGTATAGCTTTCATCAGTACGTCCCCGGTCGGCTTTCGTCGCGCAATCGCGCGCTGGGATGCGAAACGCGCGTCACGCAGATTCGATAAGGAGCCACGAGGGACGACGGAAAGGCTGGGAAAAGGCGCCGTATCCCGCCGTTGTGCATTAATTATTGACGATAACGAGGGAATTTTCGCGGAACTAACGGAGCGGCTGCCGCGATTCAGTTATTTCCTCATTTAGAATCGGATCTCGTTGTGGACGTCAATCGGCGGGACGGACAGGAAGTTCAGCGATTACAGTCGATGTCGCGATGTTGCGTGTATCGGCGTGTAAAACCCGAGTCGAACTTTTCCCGCTTTCGGACGAAACGACGACGTGACGAAATGCGGCGATAACAGTTCCTTCAACCTGTCTGCCGCAAAACAGGTACTGGTCTCGAAGAAAACGTGTTTCGTGTGCCGCGCGGATTGACAGGCTAGATTATTGGATAGATAGACAGATAGATTAGCCCGCCCCGAAAGAAATCAGCATGAGAGCGTTCCGCGAATTCAGTTCCTTACGGAGAAGTTACGCAGTCGAGCTAAGGCTGTCAGAGCTTCCATCTCGAGATACGAAAGGGGCATCGATTGAAAATAATATACTATAAAAGATGTATGTATAAAAAAAATGTATACATAAACTTAAATTAAATATTAATAGATATGCAGATTTTAATTAAATACCATATAACTTCTGTAGATATATATTTATATATAGACTAAAAGGATTAATTATAATACGTCAAATTTTTATGACAGTCGATTAACGATTCTTCACTCTATTTCTTTCACTTTCTACTTTCGTTCTACCTTTCTAGCCACATTCTCCGAATAGTACAGCACTTGCTCAATATACGCGAAATGTGCGTACGCTGAAGCATCTGCTCGAATTCGTGGTAAGAATTCCGCTCAACGGTAATCACGACGAGGCACCAACATTCTGGCGAATGATATTTTAGTCGAGTTCCGTGTGAACTCCCGGTCAATCGCGATTTCCGTGAAGACGAGGAATCTTTCCCCCTCTTCCACTCCGCCCCTTTTTCTCACTCGCTCATCCTCTCTCTCTCTCTCTCTCTCTCTCTCTCTTCGACGCTGTGAGGTTTCTATTATTTTGTATTCTCGGGAGAAGGTGGACGCACTTTTGGCCGAGGTTAGTATTGGAAGCGTGAAGGGGTCAATGCTCGGGAAAGCGCCTCTCATTACGGCACTACCATACGATATTGCCAGGCCCGTCACTTGAGTATCCCCGTAGTTCTCATAGTCCTATCGCGATTATTTCACGTACGTATGTCCGTCTCATTTTGCTTCTCTTTCGCTCACATTTTACCCCTCTGTCCTCATCGCGCTCGAGTGACTGATCGTCTCTCCTGCTTGCTCGATCATTTTGCCTCTGTGCACTTACGACAATGAGTTTCGTTTTTCTTGGTTTTCGCCCTCTAGCCGTTTTCCTCGCTCGATTTCATCCTTTACGAATGACAGAGGCAGGATCCGAAGAATCCGCCTTTGTTTCTGTTTCTCTCTTGATTTCCATTGTTATTCTGGCTTATACGGCACTTATTAGAAACGAGGCTGCGTACCGTGCTCAATTAAATTGTCCTTTTCTTTCTTTATGTTATAGCGGGACCGACTGATTAAAATTATAATTTTTTATTTCCGCTCTATGCTTTTATAGTGTGATTCTTTGGTCCTTTTTCCGCAAGATATACGTTACATTTGTAAAAACAAAAAAAAAATATTAATTCGATTTTATTTACTCGTAAGAGAAAAAAAACGGACGAATCTATCTCTATACAACAACACAACAAAGAGAACTTGAAAATATCACCTGTTCACCATCAGGTATAGCAACGGTTACCTATATTCACCCAACGTACCAAATGATCAATACTTCTGGAAAGAAAAAAAGACGTCTCGACCTCCCTTCTGCCTTCGTGTTAACTGTCAGTCTGTCGTCGCTATCCTCAGGCTGTCATAACATCGCTCTATATCGGTTTATCCCACTGAGCTTATCTTTTTTCTAAGCTCGGTACAATCGATTCTTACTACTTCTTGCATCCACCTTTTTATCCTCTTCTCTTTCTCGCTCCATTAGTTTGCTCTAACCGTCTTTCTACTTTCATATCCTTCTCCTATATATTTTATCTTCTATACTAAATCTATCTCGTTTTCTCTCTCTCTCTCTCTCTCTTTCTTTTACATACACAACGTTCCGTTATAACGGAGCTTGGAGCAGCCCACTGTTCGGTGTATACGATTAACTACCACGAAATCATCGGAAAGTTTTACCTATCGTAATTTGCGATGACTAATAACCGGTTCCACGCTCGAGTGACGAAAATTGCTTTTACCTTGCGCGACGCTTACCAACGACGGAAGACGTTCGCCTGCTCGGTCTGTTGGTCAGTAGGCTCGTCCGTAAACCTACATTTTGCCAAGGATATCGGATATTCTTTATTTAAGACAATTGGGGAGTCTCTTGAAGCAATAGACATCAATTTCTAATTATATATAATTAAAAGTAACTGCCGAAAAAAATTAATAAGCTGAAAAAATCCACCGCAAGTAAAAAGTTTATTTGTCTAGAAATAATAAGTATCGTCGCAGTTCAAGGCTATTCTCAAAGTCCTGCATTTCTTCAAAACTCACTGGAGTGCGCCGTATGTGATTTTAGCGAATGAATCACGAACGGATCGTGGAATTGCCAAATTTGGACGCGCCAAGCATTTCCAGTAGAATTAACATCAAAACAGATAATTCAAATATAAAGGACCAGCTTGCGTTTTTTTTATCAGTTCATATATATTCAAATCGTGCAGTTTATTTTTGTTATCCACGCGAGAAGCTCTACATTATAACATCCAGCTATTTTTCATCACGAGCAAATATCTTGCATACTTGCGCTGTGCCATCAGACATCAAAAAAAGTCTAAGGTCAGTTAACGAATAACCAGTGAATCACAATATGATGATATAAAATAAATTTGCATTGCCAAACCACCGTCCAAGAATTTCAAAGTCGTGGAAAAGTTGAAGATTTGATTCTAACAGCGACGAAAATAATAACGCTCAATAATAATAATTTCCTATTAAACGAAACAATACATATACTTTAGATTTAGAGAAAAAGGCTTCACTTCAAACTTAAATTTTTAACTGAGTTTCACACCAGCGATTATGATAACACATGCCCGCATGAAATCTCACGTGAAATCATAGGATTATATACATTAAACATATACAGCGTGAAACAAAGCATAAAACGTGGTTCTCTGAAAGTCAGTGGCCAGCGCAATATTATGTGTAGTTATGCAAGAAGCTCGTTGCGAGAGTATTTTTGCGATTCTCGTAAATGTGTCGGTATCAAAAGCGTGACTCATTGTCGCGATGCAGTCCGCATCGTCGCACGCGCGTGTGTACGTATGTAGTTGTGTGACTGTCTATATCTCTATCCCTCGATGTCCTTGCACGTAATCTTCCGCTAAAAGACACCGATATAAATTGTTTAAGAACGTTTAGCGACTATGAGTCACGTTGGTCTACACAGCAAAACTTTGCGTAACAATGCCAGCGCGTCTGCTCCCGATCGCTGAGCGAAGATCAAGCTGCTTTGCATAAGGCCATTCGCGCAGATGTTTCTTAAATGGGATCTTAAACATGATTTTTATGATGAAATGCCGCAAATTTTCGCCGCAACAAATTTACAAATTATTCCCAGACTATATCGTTAAAGACGAAAACATTACATACATAATAAAAAGTAGAGTGAGAAAAAACCAGGGTAGAAAAGAGAAAAAGAGATATTTATATAAGAAAAAGCGCAGATTTATTATTTATGTAAATTTTAATGTAAATAATGAATTTAAATGTTTAAAATATCAGCAATAAAAATATGGAAATATTTAATTAAAATATTTTAATCAGAATTACATTATTAAAAGAATCTTTTTTCAAGATTATGCGAAGCATCCTCTCTTGACGCTCCGAGTTGTAACTCTTTTTAGTTTATATGTAAATTCAGCCCTGCAGATAATAATGTCTTTAAAAAAGCTTTTAATGCATATGTACAAGAAATTTAAGATGCAATTTTGTTGGTAAAAAGAAATAAAATTGTATAAAAAAAACAAAAAATATTTCGCTGTTATCCTCCTATAAAAGCCTTGACCAATCCAGCCTGTAATGTTTTTATCTTGGACATATCTTTATGCTTTTTATCCTCACGATAAACTCGCTAAAATAAAACCGTACGTTGCGGCAATATTTTTTATTGGATAAGAAAATATACGAAATGGATCGATCTCCATCAAACGGGCTCATAAAAGCCATCGAGCATAAAAGCTCCCTAAAATCGTTCATCCCCAACACAGTAGGTTGCGTAATTTTTACGACGCCTACTTGGCCAAGGAGCTTACACTGTTGGGGAGCATCGAGTAAATCGATACACAAACTATTCGTTCCTTTGTTTGTCGGGCAACCACGGGTATCTTTCATTAAAATTAAGATCGGAAGTTGTGGGATAGCTTGTTTACGCTACGAAGCACAGATAAATTTCCGTTGATGCTTTTCATTAACGACCTGAATACCCAATGAGAGAGAAGTCTAAATAAATTATTAATAGCTTTGACGCAAATTTATTTCTCTATCGAGCGGACATTTTTTTTTTCGATGTAATATTGCGATATAAATTGGAATGGACGTGTAACGATTGCGCTAGATTATGCTGAATCCTATTAATATTAAAGGAAAAAACATTAAGCAAACCATGCATTTGTCTCTGTAATCTGAATTATTCAACGGACACTTGAATGATTTGCATTTTATCGAAACACGTGATATGGGTCAAGCATGATATCACTTCATATCGCGTCTTTTGTCTCGATGTCAATCAAGATATTTCGGAAATTCCACATCACGTCACACGTTGTTATTAAATAGATAAATTATGTGGACATATAATATACCGCGCAATATAGAAGAATGCAGAGACCGGCGAATGTCAGGGAATAAAATGCGAGTCAAATATATGGGGAATAATATGAAGGGAACCCAGAGATTGATACAGCAATTGTTTTAACACTGCCGTTTACGTTCACATGTGTGACATGATAGAGCGCTTATTTCGCAGATTAAGAGGCTGTCGCAATTTTCGGAACTGCTGTCGCGGCGTGAAGCGTGCACATGACGTGCACGTGGCGGAGACACGCGCGCGAGGGAAAGCAATGCTGCAGAAGAGACCCGCGTAGCCATTTCGGGCTTTTCCGGAAGAAGTGTGGGGGACGAGGCCGGGGTGGGTCGGCGCAATTTTCGACGTTGCCGTCGGAAAACGCGGTCGGTTCGTCTCTTTGTTACGGCCGCAATAACGTCACGCTACACCGAGAGCCTCGTAGACTCCACGGCCCGGCTATTTACTGGAATCGTAAAAACGCGAACAAAGGTTCGTTAGCGCTAGTCTGCTGTCTCCTTTTACGCGCGTTACGTAAGGGGGCAGGACAGGGCGGGGAAAGAGAGCGGTACCGTGAGCGGGGGCGACGCGACGCGACGGGGTGAACGGATCCTCCGCGTTTTCATGCCACGCGAGATTTTCTCGTCAGAGTGGAAAAAAAAAATCCGAATGAATCGTCTATTTAGTACCTCCTCTTTTTATTTATCGGGCAAAAAGAAAGCCGCTACTGATAAACCCCGTAATGAACGCGACGCTTTGTTTCCTCCCGTTCGACGAGAAAGAACGGGCAACATTAATAACCAGATCGACCAGCCAAATCATGAATTAACTCGCGAGAAAAATTTATTTATTTAAAAGAGCTTTCCATAAAAAAAAAGATACATGGATTCGGTTAAGTGATTTACATAATTCGTGGACAATTCACAAATCAAATAAAGCCTCCGAAGAAAATCAATATAGGTGAATCATGCTATATACGGTATCTCGTGCATTCGGCTTTATGCGCTATCGCGGCCGTAATTGTTTTTTATAGTCCGAAAAGTCGAGTCGCGCACGTTCGCACGACAATCTTTATTTCTCCGCTAATAACAAGCCCTATTCTTGTTCCCATTTGAGACAATGGATACTTATTTTGTGTGCTGTCACGTTCATAAAAGATCGAAGAAACCACGCGCGCGAAAAAAAAAATACAAAACAGTTACAACATACCTATAAAAATACAATAAAACGCTCGCGAAAGCGTAAAATGGCTAAAATCGACGCTCCTCTTGAATTCGTTAATTAAAATAAGCCGGAAAAAAAAAAGGAAAGTCAAACTGGTTTGCTGTCTGCAGTGATGTAAAGCGCGATCGCAAGCTCGTTGCATCAATTTTACGCTGCGATGGATGGTTAGCTGCAGGTGCAACGATCTGACACATACTGGTGTGTGATTCACCCATGACTAACATAAAAAGAAGAAGCGATAAGTTCCATTGAACGAAGAAAGACAATAGAATCGCGTTTACACACGCTATTTATACTCGATTTTTACAACCAATATTTATTTATTTTGTTTATTCTACGATAAAGCATACGTCTTATCAATTCGAGAGCGTCGGAATTGTTTTTTCACGTTATTTTATAGCTTTCAGAATGCAAAGAGAGATACGTTAGGTCCGGAGTAGAACGTCGCGGCGTGAACTGGCGTGAATTAAATGAAGATCCAGTCGTCGTAGAACGGAGTCTACAGTGTCGGTTATGCCCGTTTCCGTCAGTCAAAGTGTTGGATGATGGATTCTCCTCAGTTCGCGAGAACGCGAGACATTGTTCGGAGAAAGTGTAACATTGCGTGCTACTGCGCACTGAAGATCCCATAGCCTTCCGCTCTCTTACACCAAGGGGGCGTAGCTCAGATGGTAGAGCGCTCGCTTAGCATGCGAGAGGTACCGGGATCGATACCCGGCGCCTCCAAAACTCCTTTTTTGCCGACTGGAAAAGCAAAGAGAACCGTGCAACAGAGTGTATGGAGGAAAAAAATCTGGGAAATATCTTATGGAAAAAAAAAATTTGGGAAAAATCTTATGGGAAAAAAAAAATCTCTATCGCGTGAAAAGCAAGAATCTTTTTTTTTAATATCCTGTTACACGAGCGTTTAAAAAATTTTCGATAACGAGCGAGAATAATTCTCCGCAATTTCTGACATGGTCGTAACGAAGACGATAATCTGATCGCTCGCGAATGGCACAAATCGAATTTCCTGCTGCGAAGCCGAACCAGAGAGGTGTATATACGCAGAGGTACCGTAGCGCAGAGAGATCCAGTAACGGTACAATATAATTCCACGAGATTGCGGGCATCGCCGACCACATTGCAGGTACGCGATCCACGGATGCGATTCCCTCCGGCGAACTTTTACAACAATGCATACGCCGGCCTGATAAAGCGGGAGATATCCGTGTCAACTCGATGCGCCGGGTTGCCGATCGTTTTCATTCGCGCTTTACGAAAACGTTCGACAACATCTTTTACGCCGAGCGCATACTGCATATTATCGCCGTATCTCTATTGACGACAAAAAGTCGAGGAGGGCGTCGAAAATAAATATACTTCTCGTTGCATATTCGCGTAAAACAAAAAGCGTTATCGTCTCTCAATATTTTGCTCGATCATCCTTGTCGTACGATATCTCCCGCTTATCGTGTTTATAAAATTATCATATACTCCAAAAAATTCAAATTACATGTATATAAAAATTTTAAAAATGAAATTGACAGAGAATGAAAAAAAATTAAATGAATATAGTTCTCGGAGTCGCTAAGTTTTAAAATTACCCAAAAATTAAATTTTCAAATAAAATTAAAAAAAAAATGAGACGCGACGATATAAATAACCGTTCAGCGTGACGTTTAGTTTTACAACTTTTTTTATCGGGGAACTCTGAGTGTACGTGACGGCGGTCACGGTGTCATTGCATAATGTTGCCAGAATTACAAGCAGGGCTTTGTCACGGTGTTTACGAACAGCGACGAGCAATTCCGACAAAAGTCCACGTCGGAAAAAACCGAGAGATTTGCGATTGTTCCGATTGCATCGACGTCTCAATATACACAAGTCCCGATAGAAGATAATTTTTCAACGCAGTCGCAGTTCCTAAAGCCGGCTCTTAAATAACTCCTTGCATAACGTTACGCGTAGTACACACCTCGCGAGAGCTAGCGGGTATCTATAATCTGTTTACGAACGTATCGTCTCTCGACGGTTTAATTGCTGCACTTCGGCTCCGATAATGAGCCGCAGCATTGTTGTAACACCTGATAATATAATTTGCAGACGAACGCGAAGACGAGCAGTCAGGCAGCCGTCTGTGCAGCGTTACTTCGGAATGCAACTGTGCAAACTTCGCGTGAATCTACGATCGCTCGCTTTATGCATGTATAGCCTCCATCGTAAATTACCTAACATTTTCAGAAATGTTTTAAATGCTTTAACACCTTTATTTATAGGCGTTACGTTTATGTTCTAAAGGAATTAAGAGTCGAGAGATATATATTTCACGAGACACGATTATTGAAAACTAAAAATAATTTTCTACTATCAAAATTTAATTTAAACGTTACATTTTCTACAAGTTTATAATTTTGCTGCATTTTAAGTTTTTTGAAATAAAACTTGACAAATAAATTCTTTTATTTATTCACAGTTATAAAATTTATTTTATTGTGAACTAATTCTACTTTGACCTCAATTATAATTAAAAAATTATTCTACTTTAGATACTTTTTTGCAAAAATGTTTAAATCATTGTTAAATACATCTATTATTGAATATCTCGGACAGAAAACATTAAATATTGCATCAAGTTTTTAAAAACATATTTACTGGAATGTCGTAATAACTCAAACAGTTAAATATGCATTGCAGCGAAAAAAGAAGTAATCGTCCCGAAATTATGTGGAAAACACGATAAGCAGTTTGGTCGTAGGCCAGGCTCGGGTGACGCAAATCAGACGAACTGCGATGCTCGAAAAACAGGGTGTGTCGTGATATAATGTCATAACTTTATGATTCGGTATCCACGAAGAATGTCAGGTTAAAACCACGAAATAGACCTCAAACATTACAGAGACGAGAGATATTTTTTTGAATCTTAGAAAAAGATAAAGCAATTACGAGCAATACGAGATAAAATAATGATCCTAATAGGCGTAAACTGATAAAGAGTCACGTTCTCGCCGAACATTTAGCGATAAATATAGTTGTCTGATTCTCACGTCTCACGTTGTTATTGAACGCGATATTAATGACAAGCAAATAAGACATTGCGGACTCTGTTATCAGGTATGCGTTTACATTGACGAGTATACCGTTGTATATATAATGTAACTCTTTTCTTAAAAATCCGCGAGCATTACATAATTTCGTAAATTACTCGGAGCCATGTTTTCACGCAGTAACACGTTTAACGTGGAATCGCCGCGGGAATCGGATAGCTAAAATCGCGGGACACTGTGTGAAGACGAGAAAAAGGAGAAGACCGTCGCCGCACCTTGCAACTCGATTAACAAACGCCCCGGAGTTATCTGCACGTCGCTTCGAGGTTTCCACTCGCGCAATTCGGCGCAAACAAGCGCCTCGCGAGTCCGTAAACAGACCTGAGAGAGAGAGAGGGAGGAGAGAAGCTGAGAGAGAAAGACAGAATGAGATACTGAGCAGCAAAGCAGGAGGCGGAGGAAGAGAAGGAAAAGTTGGCAGAGGAGTTTGCGTTGTCAAGTTTTCCGGGCTTTATTTTCCGCGCTCCGCCGGCGAAACCCAGGAATTTCACTCGTACCATTTTCTTCCGACAATGCCGCCCTTGCCGCTTGCGCAAAAGGCTGGTTAACGAGAAAACTTGCGTTCTCTCCCTCCGGGGTAGGAAGGTGCGGGGGAGGGTTTCGCCAACGAAATCCGCGACGAGCTTTCTGTTGTTCGTGCACCGTAGTTATGCCAGTCTACCCGAATTATCAAACACCGAAAATTATACATATAATTTTAATATATATGTGTGAAAATACGCATTTGAGTCGTCCATAATTTTTTAAACCTTTATTCACACGAAAATTGGTTAATAAATTTAATAAAATGGTATTGATTTCTTTGATAAAAGTGTAATTTATAAAAAAAAAAAGACACATATACACTATTTCTCTGCAGAATGCCCCACAATCTCATCAAGTATCTTTTTATCCCGGTTACTGGAAAATAAGCTAAGAAAACCGGGTTGCTTCTTAATATCAGTAGACTCGGTGCTAAATCAAAGGCGTTCGGAATTAAAGCATAATTTTCAAACGTTCGGTAACGCAAGCCCGAAACGAGATTAAGAAAAAAAATTCAGGTTTAATCCGAGCGTCTGAAGATGAAAGAAAATGGGGTAACCTTGGCGACGCCCTAAATAAAAGCCGTCCAAATCGTCGGACGATCAAATCGGCAGTCGCGATTTCCACGTAGCGACAACGAGACGCTGTGTATCGCATCCTAATCGTCGTATTTCTTTCCCCTCATATGCGCGTACGCTCGCTTTGCTTCCGGAGCCGCGCGGGGCATCATTGGCGGATCAATGGCGGGCGGCTCGTAACAGCGACTCTCCGACTTTTATGCGCCGATAAATTAAGGGAAACTCGCCTGAGAAGAACGCGTCAGAGTGTACGAGGCGAGGGGGAGAAAAGTCGGATACGCATCTCCGTGTGTCTTTTCCGTGGAAGCGTGAAGAACGCGGGGCGACGAGAACGTCAGCGGTTGGATGTTGGGTCGTAAAACCGGAGCTGTATCAACAATGTATTTTTCTTTCCCCCTTGCGAAACGGGCCGCGCCCGGCCGGCTCCCCTCGGCCGGCACGATCAATGATCTATCGCGATCACACAGCCGCGCGCGGACGAATTTTATATCGCGATAAATTAGTCGGATTGCGCGCGCGCGGAGCCGAGGGTATCCGCACGAAATTAAATCGGGCCTCGTACTATATTCCGTTGCGCTATAAAACCTACGGACGAATGTCTCTAGGGATTTATACGTATAGAGCTTAGGCATATACGTGCGTTTTATAGGCTCTATCTAGCCGGCATATAGAAGGGCTGTCGCGTTAGATTATAAATTCGGTCAAACAATGGCGACGATAAAGTCGCTGAGAAATTATATTGTATCAATTCGACGTTAGAAATTTATCTCTACTTCTAATTCCACGAGACACACACACGCCCTCTTCGCAGATTTATCGGACGTTTCCACGGTCGGATAAAAATAAAATAATATAAAGAATACTGTATGAAACTTTTAAGAAACGTTAATTTCAGATATTGACAAAAGAGATGTACTCCATAAGGAAATCCTACAACTGTAAAATGATTCACATAAAAATGATATATAACTCGCACTCGAGTAATCTTTCGTAATCGCTTAAACCATAAAATCGATCTTGGCAAAAAATGCAGAAGCATAGAGAAATATCTCGATGCAGCGATGAACCCTGCGCGGTATTATCCACTCAAGAAATCATCGTGGGACTCGAGCGACAGGGACAGATTTATTTTCTGACAGATTAGTACCTGCATTACGACAGACAGAAAGAAGAAAGGAAATCGAGGGACCGGTTAGGTAAAATCTTGGGAGCGTCCCTTCGACGGCGACGAAGGACGAAGTCAAGCACCTTGAAACAGGGCGAGGACGGGAGGACGTGATGGTCGCTCATGTGTCAACGGTGTAATAAGGGTCTCCCGAAAGAGGAGGGGGGAACGCGTCCGAAATTGCGTACCTCGCGCTGGTAATAACACCCCGGCAGCCAACCTCGAAAAGGAATTTAATCGGTCTGCTTTCGTTTACGGCGCGTAAAAAAACCGGAGGGAACCGGCCGGTCCTCTTACGGTCTCCGCGTTACGCTTCCGAATGTAAACAGGAGCACGTAGCGCTACCCTGCCAAGAAGAGACACGTGATAAATAAGTTTCATTGTTCCGTCAGGCCCCCCGGATTATTCACGCTTATATGCTTGAGTCGCATGAGTAATACATTGTCGCTTAATGTTTGACATTGACGTTAGGTTCACGCGGGATTTGGAACAAATTTAGAACCGTCTAGCAATTCTAGAATCGTCCAAGAAAATATTGTTGAAATGGAAAAGATTTTAAGAACGTGTCACTTATTTTTATGTCGAATTACCAATTAATTTTTAATTATTTGCTTTCTCTATTTGGAAAATATTTCTTGCGGAGAAAACACTTTCTTTGTTCTCCGCTGAAGATAAGAAGCTATTCTGGGATTATTGTTCTCTTATATTGATCCGATTCCATTCTTATCTCCGATACGATTCATAAATCAGCGATGGCCGATGACAAATAAGAATCAACCTGCTATCGTGGATTTATTCTTCTTCCCCCCGAGGAAATAACACGTTCCTGTAGAGTTGCTAAAAGCTCACGTTAAACAGTACCGGGGGGGAGTATCAAAATAAACAGCTAGCTACCTACATCGTGAAAAGATCTCCCCCATATCAATCCGAGCCGAGGAAAACCCGACATCATGCTCGAGAGCACTTCCATCTCGATGTTGAATTGAACGAATGAGCGTCAACTTGAATACGCGGCATGTGGCGTAAAAGCCGCGTGATTTCCACCTCTAGCGCAAGTTGAGCTGAGAAAGAGAGAGAGAGAGAGGAAGAGGAAAAAATAAATTCAATGTCCAATGCGACTAGCAAGGAGCTACCCTTCGTTTCCGCTCCTTTGTGCGCGGCAGAGATCGCGTTAAGCACGGTAGAGCGCGACGTTCCTCCTCATACGAAAAACATAAAGGGCGCTTACCATGCCCAGTAAGGGCGCGGCCCGTAGTCGTGACTGGCACATGTTACGCGGCACGCCGGGAGGGTGGCACGCAAGGAAAATCAAGGAGCGCGCGGGGAAAATTGTTTACAGACAAATAAGGCGCCCTGTCGAAGTTCCGCCGCATCGCGATAACGACGATCGGATAAGAATGCAGCGTGAGCTTGCACTGGCGCACGTCGTCGAGTAGTTTCGCATAAGGTTAACAGTATTTCAAGTATCTAGACAATAATCCGTAATGAAGCGAACGGGGGGAGGGCGGGGGGGGAGGGCTGCGACGAATGCGAATAATTTCGCGCCGCGCTCTCGAAGAACGCGACGTCCATGTGCATTTCCGGCATTTTCGGTCTCGAATCGAGCTCGCTCTCGAGGCGCTCGACTGAATCCCATCATCGTTTTCCTCTGCAAGCCCTCTAATTATCCGAACGACTACGATTAAGGACAGTTAACCACAGACACGCCTGGCCTTTCCATTCCCTTTGCCCATATTCCTCGTCGAAGCAGCAGAGAGAACATTGTTCCAGCGACGAACGACCCGACGTAATGTCTCTAGCCTCTTCATCAGAGTCTATATAATCTATTTCTCTTCAAATTTGATCGAAATTTCAATTGGATCTTTTCAATATTCAACTTTAGGTACTTTCGTAATTGAATCTCGTGAATTAAAGTTCGCACAGACGCGAATGAAGAATAAAGTTTCATTACTCGTTCGCGCTTCCGAAACTCGATTTATAGATTTTGAACCATTCGCACGGCAGAAACAATCGGTATTGTGCAATTTTAACGAGGAAAACATCTTTCGGCTATGTTCCAAGAGATTGGTGGCAGCGCGCCGAATCCTAAATATTATAACGAGCAGTTGGATCAACACGGCTCCGTGTTTGCGTGTTTATAGGATTTTGAACATGCTAATTATGGGATATCAAGGTTTCGTTGAGCAATATCCGATCCTGCGCGTAAAAGAGAAGAGGAGAGAAGGAAACCGCGGTGTGCGGCAGAGAGAGTGCGGAATCATTGTTGAAGATCGGTAAACAAGCCTGGTATCGGTAGTCTGATGCAACGCGGAAGTGCGTTTCATCAGCCACGTCAAATGGAGCATACAACAACACAGATAAATTACTCGGTAATTGTCGCGTTTTTTCCTGACTAAAAGCCAGATAATGATCCGGCAATCCGGGTTGAGACACCCTATAAAGTCCCTTTGTTCTCAGGAGCAACGGTGACTCAGTCGGGGCATTGACAATAAGAAAACGGGCGAATTAAATCTCCCTGCCGCGATAAGCTTGCGTGAATACACGTTTCCAACCTTGCACGTTTGCGCGCGCATGTATATACGTGTGTATGTAAGTGTGGAAAAACGACACTTTATATGGAAGTCATTCTATCGATGGATCCGATCTTCTTTTATGTTATTTTTTTTCAGAATATTTTAATATCTAAATGTGAAAGGATATAAAATGTGAATCAACGAAGTAATATTCTTTTAAGAAACGGGGAGCAAGATAAATGTGTTGATAGCTTGTATAAAATATATGTTACAGTATAGCGAAAGAGACCGCTTTGAATCCAACGTGCTCTATAAAGAGAGAGTACCCTTTTTTTTTCTAACAGAATATACGTGTCAGAGAAACTTGATACTTGGGAAAAATAGCGATCTATTCAAAAACTTTTATTGACATTGATATAGTGAAGTCTATATAAAATTGTGTATATGTATGTAATTGTATATCAATAAGTATAAACCAAAATAAAACTTTATAATCTTAGCGTATTAAATAAAATCATTTGTAATAAAAGATTAAACAATTTCTCATGCTCTTTTCTATTCAATTCTTTCTAAATTTTTTCAATCTTCCAAACAAAAAATTCAGAGCAAAGAACCAACGACAATACAACGACAGATTTCTTCACTTGTCCGTCATACTTGCTTGATAACGCCTTGCTTGCAAGAAAACTATTTCTAACGTAAAACGTAAAACTCAGTCTTAAGTTAAAATTGTAATCTACCAGACCCTGAGGAAAATCGTAATCATTAGACGGTTTTTGTCCGCCACCCTCTGCTCACTTGTTCGCCCGTTCTTTTCTTTTCTCCGTCTTCCGACTAGTTTCCCTCAAAACCCCGTGCAGAGTTCTTATTAAACGGAAGTCCGTAGTATAAAGCTGTTTCTTGCTGTCGTCTCCAAAACGCATAAAGCTGCAAGTTAACTAGTAGACATATCGGGAAAAAAAAACTGCGAAACAAGTGTATAAAAAAAGTCATTAAAAAAAGATGATCTTCATAAGTATTTTTAAGCCATGGCCATTTGAAGCCAGAAATAGTTTCAATGTCAAGCGTCAATTGACACTTGAAAAATGTTTATGCGATAAATTTATGCGCTCATACAAATTTAAGTATCGCGAACTTCAAACGTTTTTTCCTTTGACAAACTACCTGCTTATCTATTACCACGATAATATAATCGCTAAACGGATGAAAAAAAAGATGGAGAATGCGAACGATTGAAATTGAATTAACGTGCCATTGTTTACTGCCGCCATTTACTATAATAATTGCCGCGATTAGTAATTAACAAACGATCTTTTTTTCTCGCGAGAAAAGAATAGAAAAGATTCGCACGCGCGTCTGTGTGTGCGAAGCGAAACGAGGGGCTATTGAATTAATATGGGGATAATGATTTATGTTAAATGCGCGCGTGCAACTCATTAAATCCACGCGAGCAGACGGGAACCATAACGCTAATTAAATGGAGAATTCCAGCGCGCTGTTGCTAGTGCATACGTGTACACGCATGCACCGGCTGCACTCACATGGAACAAAGAGCCACTGTGCGAAGCTCGGACCGGTAGCAGAGAGCAACGAGTCCCGATTACGAGCGGGAGAGATGATGAAGTCACTCGGCAAAACCGGTCGCCGGCACCCAATAGCTAAACTCGGCAGCGAGCCTTGACGGAAAACGCAATGAAATTAACAGACAATTCTATTCGTGGATCGCGTGAGCGCGCTTAGAAATCGCCTCGATCACGCGGGGATCTGCGGTTTACGCGCTGAATAATCGACAAAAATATCGTAAAAACTTTACATTCTCTGTGTGTATGCGACAACTTACGATAACTGATAATTCGCGCGATAAGTTATAAATAATTGCTATCTTACAATTGCCTCGTTATAAATTAAAAGATTATATAAGGAGAGATCACGGCTGGAATCGCTGTCGTGGAGTGTAGTAAACATTATATAATAAAATACATATTATTCTATTTTTGCGACATCGCAGCCTTTTAAATAAATCAGCACTAGATACAAGTTGTATTTTATCAATACAAATCGTGCAATTTATATTTAAAAATTCACAAGACATTACTTTTAAATAACCTCTGCATAAAAAGATACATATATATCTTATTAAATATTCTTAGATACCTGTATTTAAAATTACATTTGATCTTCTACATATTGTTAGATTTTCTCATGAATTTAATCAGTAAAATTACTTTAGTAAACAGTCGAGAAGTGCCGTGTACTGTGAAGAAGAAACGATTTCTATATTTTCTCTACCTGTTGCGTGGTTTTTCTCAAAATGGAAACGAAAGCACAGAATAATTTGCTGTTAAATTTGCCATTAAATTAAGAAAGATTAAATTGAAAATTATCGAGAGGAAGGAAATAGTTGATGGATTTTGATTCCCGATAATGCGCTCCAAGTGCTGACGTCTTTCAAGCGACCTTTGCCGAGCTAATCTTTCATCCAACCGTCTTGAAAAATTTCATTCCCGCTCTTTTATGCACGGAGGACAGGAAACAGCTGGGACTCTCTTTAAGGCCGGCATTTTCGAACCTTTTTACAAAATACTCTTGCATAAGTAATATTTCATCCGAGCAGAATTTTTTCAATAGTAAAAAGTTTTGTACACGTCAAATAATCGCAAGGACAAATCTTCGAGCGTTGCGATATACAGCTTTCATCGATAATAAACTTTTAATAATATAGCGTCTCCTAAGAATTTATAAATTGGCATTTATATAGGAAACTACACTTCTTCTCGTTAAAAGACAAATGAACATTATTAAAGCATTTCTCATGATATCAGATCGCAAATAGATTTGTAGTATTTCTTGTCGTCGTTACGCTCAACGAGACGAAGGGAGCGTCGACTTTACCAATGAATCATCGCTATCGCGCGAGGTGCTAAAGAATAAAAAGCGACGCAACATCCGGGTGGAAGAAGATCGCCGGCTTTCCCTGCCAGCTTGAAAACGTTCATTCGTGAGACGCGAACCAGAAAAATAATTAATACCTCGAAGCGAATTTTCATTTCATTCGCACGGCTGTTACACACCGGCGACCGCGTACGAAGGTCCCCTCGTTAATAGCGGAAGTGTCAAGTCGATTAATCTTGTTGTCGTAACGTAGCCGCGACACTTCCTGCTCTCCGTCCGTGTCGATTTACAGCTTTCATTGTCGAACGAATTGGTTCTAACGTCGGAGGATGACCAGCCAGATGATACGCGCGAGTGAAATATAACATGCCGGTGTAATATCGACCGCCCATGTTTGACAGAATAATCCATACGTTGGATAGTGAAAGCGTCATTTTATAAGCGCGCTCTTTAATGAAAAATAAAAGGACCTAAAAAATGTTAATTCGCTAATTTTCTTTTCAATTTTTCACAATATGGATATAACTTGTCGCTTTTACTGCAGCATTTTTTACTGATAATTTCTTGAAAATGAAAACCATTGACATTCCATTTAAAATACAAGTAATGATAATGGCATTTGTACTTTAATTACGTTGAAAGCAAATTGTCGAACTACGATTAAATTTGTATTAGAATTCATCAAGGTTCGCGGTCGAAGTATATGCCCTGCAAGAAATAGGATTAACATTTAAGAGCAATTGCTTTTAAATAATAAAGAAGCGGAACCCCACCCCTCCTTTTCCTTTCCGATACAATTCCGGAAACATGATACGAAATTAATCCACGATTTTTCCACGGTAGATACCAACTTTGCCAGAGTGGAACGCTGTAACGTGAGCCAAAGAGAAGCGAATGCATTTCCCACTGTTATTTAATTAGTCATGGTTCACACTCGCGCGGATGAGGAGCAGATAAAAGCGACAAGGTTACTTGAAATCCAGTCCGACCGAGCGGACGTCAGCGAGGGTGATTAACAATAGCTAATTAGAATTCCTTCCCTCTCCTACTCCTCGCGCGCCGCGCATCAACGATCGCGCGATTGCACAAAAAAAAAAGGAGATAAGGGTGAGCTAATTCACGGGTATTTTCCTTTGTTTCACAAAACACGACCGATAGTCCGTAGATAGTCGTAAACAACCGGGACTCAGAATTTGTGGTCGCGGAACTCGTTAATTCCGTCAAATCTACGATGCCAGTTTACATAATGCGCATTTGCATATCACCGAGACGGAACGCGTGGGCTATTTTGCCGCTGAGATTTCATGCAGATTCGACCGACTCGGAAAACATCGGATTGACGATCAATATCGCGAGAGCGTAATCAGTATGATGGTATGTTTGCTCCCTGTTGTAAAATACACTCACGCGATACACACGTGTTATTAAGATACTTTGCCTATCTTTTAGCGTCTAGGCGAGTGATTCGACGAACGATTTGCCACTAAAAATTAGATCAGCACAAAGATACCGAAGAAACTTATCTAATTTTTAGCGACGATCAAAGTTCAATAACCGATTCTATGTAATTCTAATCTCAAGTGAGAATTATTAAAGAGTAGGGCATGAATATTATATTGACAGACTTGACAGAATTAGATAAATACGTAAAGACGCGAAATTTGATTTTTATCGCATTCTACAAAATTTCATAATCCCTACACATTTTGTGCAAGTAAAAATTTGATTCTTCAGTGTGAAATAAAGACAAAATCATAAAGTCCGATATACAGCGTATCTATGTGTAGCTCGCGGAATGTGTCAAGTTACTTGTGTAACAAAATATTATTTCAAGAGAAAATAAGAGAGTTATTACATAACATATTATCAAATAAAATCAAGATCAGGCGAAATGCAAGGATGCTTGGAAAGCCTCGCGGAAAAAACCACTTCGATCTTACGGTTCGAGTTACCGACGTCTAGACGTCTAGACCATTAGCAGATTGAATCGATACAAACTATCTCGACAAGGTATTATCCGATTATCGGGCCTCGATAAGCAACGATCTCTGATAAAAAAACGCAAAGCATGTATGTCACATTCCTGCATGACACATTTGACGATTTCTGTTTCTGTTTAACATCGCGAATACCGTCGCACTTTCTTAATAGCGTTTTAATGAAATTAACACTTATAATGCTATTATTTTAGCAGTTAACGCGCGCGCTATGTTTACGCAGACATGTCTAAGATATTCCGCGCCTGGAGCACTTAGAAGCATGGCAAAGAAAAGTGAGGAAACCAGCGCGTCACTTACACCGGCGATATAATTATACATTGAACGAAGGCCGAACAGACAGATAATCGCGTCAGCATTGTACAGCGGTAATCAGCGTAATAATATTATACGAGCGGTTAATCGCGAAAGGGAGTCATCCACAGTCGGAACTCGTTGCAATTAAGCGGTTGGACGTTTGTCGTTAACTGCATTCCATTTACGAGCTCGCAGCGAAAAAAGAATTTATATGTGTACTCGATGATATTTATTTGTAATAACAGTAGTTAATTATGGTCTGCACTATTAATTCTTATTAAGAATGTTTAAATAATGCAAGAATACAATATATTTCTACATCTTGCAACATACGTATTATTTCTACGGGATTTCTAAGAATGGTTTAGTCAACTGAAATCTCGTCTTACTCGCGTAAATTTTTAATCTATATTTTAAATCGAATGTTAGTTAAGGCGTTTAACAATGAAAATGATAATCGTTCTGAACATTTTTTATCTATCACTCCAATATTTGATGCACAACTTCCCGCTCCGATGTGCTTCGCGTGGCGTAATAATTACACTTAAAAAAAATAAATCGGTTCGTTAGCAATCTAATATACAGACAAAGAAACATCAGAAGAAACAAGCGTATTTATATATTATTAACACTTCCATCGAAAGTAAAACTGGAATAAGATTAGACAAATAAATTTATCGCAAATAAAAAATGCCGGCAAGAGTTGAAAAATTAATTTGTTTAGAAAAGAATTAATGTGCAATTAATATTTTGTATCGTAAATAATTTTTAATATTCGTACAATTTTTGCAAATACATATCGCATTAAAAGAAATAGAAATGCTGAGACAAGTATCGGATAAGAAATTAAAATTATCCGTATCAAAGAAAAGTATTAACATCAGTATTAATTTGCGAATGGAGAAGTCTCGAGAAAGAAAATTCTAAGACGTTTCTCTTTTCGCTGTAACAATAACAAGAATATTTATGCACCTGCCAGGAGAATCCGCGTAGGAATTCTCTGTAAACACTCGCTGACAGACATCTGCTGCTTATTTTTCACCGCGAATTTGTGATGCTTCGCCTCTTACGTCATTGCTCATCGACAATGCTCTCCGCTTGATACATATGTACATATATACATGTATTTTGCACAAAACGCTCGCCACGTATTTTGTGGCAAACGTGTTCTCTCCCTCGAGGGATTTTCCATTTATTCTCGCTAACGTTCTCGTAATATCGGACGCTGTTTAAACAACATTTACCATAATTATATTACACTGGATATCCTATAAAAGGTGCATTCGACGCACCTGACGGTGTTGCTCGTCGCGAAGTACGAGATTATCTTCCCTGAATGAAAATGTCAAGCCATTAAACAGTCAAGAATTTAATTCACGCGGAAACACTTTAACATTAGTCGCCGATAATTCTACGCTTAACGTTTTCGCGATTAATGTGATATAAATTTTAACGAGACCGCGCGATTGTTTCAAGATCCACTCGATAAAACGTCACGTCCCATAAATCGCCGTTGCGATGCACAACGCCGCGCGAAAAGTCATCGATCGTTCACGGCGAATCGAGATCGCGTGTGCACCGCATTTGTGCACCGCAATGCGTGTGCACTGAAGTCGACCGTATCTCAACGCGATTGTATATACGCTTACGTCTACTCGGCCGCAAAATTAGTCCCGCGTTCTGCCTCTCGTCCTGTGTTACCAGGCACGCTTGAAACCACCGCGCCGCCGCGTCGTTCGCCTGCCTGCTCCGGGCGTGTCGTTGCCGATGATTTGCAGCAGTCGAATCTCCCGAGAGCGAGCCGTCATTTCGAGCGCTCGAAGGCGCTCGCGATGATCGCGGACTGCATCGGGAATATTGAGGACCGACATGCAACGCCTATATATCTTTGAATCAGCGATAATCTCGCAGAGATAATAGAAAATATCTGATAGATCGTTTTTTAGTGATATCGACACAGTTGATTGTTAAATAATTTACAACAGTAACTATTAAATATTAAACAATCTGTTGCTCCTTGTTTATATTACAGACAGTATATTGTAAAAGAAACTGAGGATAACGTTTTACAATCTGACAACGTTTTACAATACGGAAAAATATTTTAATAAAGCAGTTGGATTTCAAACTTTCATAAATTTCACATTCGCCAAAAGAAATAAAATTAATAAATGCAATTAGAAAATAAGGACTCGTAAGTTTCATGTTTACTGTGACTACGTTTGAAAAAGATAGATATTTTTACGGAACATCACCGTTTTTCAAATGTATGACTGTAGAGAGATTTTTCAATGCTGCACATTTTCAATTTTGAAGCTTTACATTGGCATTGTCATTCGTAACAAATAATAGAGGCACGAGATTTCGAGATTGGACAAGCGTACGATAGTCGAGAAGACTTTCATATTCGATCGGCGTACTTCGACAAGCGGAAAATATTTGTCACTCTTTTATATGTTCCGTGTATAGAACATGGTCCGTTGACTTCTATTCTTTATTCTTTTTACCGATTCTCCGATATTTCCACGTTCATGAGCTAGTAACATGATGGAACACGATGCAAGCTTTGAAGAATTATATTCGAGGAAAAGCCAAGGAATATTCCGAGAATTGCAAATTAAAATAATAGAAAATAGTAAAACTGCAAATTAAAAAAAGAGTTTCACATTATACATAGTCAAGTATTTCTGAGTATACGGATCAGAACTGATATTTTAGCTTGAAGTAATTTTACATGGCTATAATAAATTACGAAAGACGGCGAATGCAAAAACGACAGTTTGTAGGCGTTACATATGGATATTCGTTTCAGTTACTATGGAAATGAACGTACGGAATCAAGCGCGATCTCGCCATTGCGCTTCCCCGGAGAAATTTCATCCCGGCGGAAATTTCTCCCTGCTGCGCGAGATACTGGGGAGAGATTGCCATAAGTTCTCGACACGGCGCGCGCGAAAGCAGGTGCCGTATATAGTATCGGAAAAATACTTTGCGCAAATATACACCGAGCAGTTCGGAAAATCTGGCGCGCGAATGTCCCTGACGTGTCGTCGATTTAAGTTGAGTGCCCACTCGAGAATTTTACTCTCGAGTGCAACTCCCGATAATGAGAATCTCCGGTGGTGAAAAGTGAGAATCGTTTTCCAATCTATCATCCGACAGTTTCACTACGCGGCGGCGCAATCTGATTTTTGCTCGAAGATAAATGAATTTTGAATTTTTCCCACAAAATTCCCTTTCTCTTTTCGAGAGAATTGAGTCTATCTTTTCCGAATTGAAAATTAATTTTCGGATATGTATGAATTTATTTCGACTATCGCATGAATATCGCAATTACTATGTCGTCGACAATCTGGCTCATTAGGATTTTGATATTCGATCGTAGCACATGTTCGATCGTAATATCACAAGACGAACAGAAAGCACCTTTCCTCGTTTCAATATTCATCGCGCGATGAAGTCGACATTCACCGGCGCCACGATTGCGACTTCGACTTCGAATCGAAGAAATTGGTCAAAAGAAATCATGAAATGTCATGTTCGTGTGAGAAGGAATAAAATAGTGACGTTAGAAGTGACGCAAGAAGAAGTAGACATTTCATATTGTAGATAGATAATACATTATTGTATATTAATAAAACACATTATTAGGTCACATTTGTATTTCATAATGTCATATTATGAATGAGCAGTTGGTTTAGCAACGTTGAAATGATACTAACTGCTATAAATAAAATGATAACTGCTATAAATAAAAAAAACATTAGACGAATATTGATGAGATTCAAATGAATAAAAAAATCTAATTAATTTTGTAAAAGAGCGTAATAT
>VBVQ01001442.1:0-34926 GCA_011636635.1 Tetramorium simillimum
ACGATTATGATTGACATAATGATGTAGTTAAGTTAATCATATTTATTGTTAGAAATATTATAAAATTATGGTTGAGGCCAAAAGTAACTATATTTATCTCTCAGTGTATAAATATATAAAGAACATATGTGTCATGAAAAATCTTGTCAATTTATCTTAATTACTTTTTATCTATAATTACATCGACTCAGCGACTATAACATATATATCTACATAAATTGTGATCGAGACTACTGTGAAATCAAGGCCAATAGCTACACCTAAAAACCTATCATATGATTCATCAGTCGTCACGCACATGACAGACATATACCGAAAGTTCTTTATCGAAAGTACGATAATTCAATAACCAAATAATATCTTTAAAGATAACGAAAAAATGAAGAAATCTTTTGAATTCGTCTATAAATTGTTGTATATAATAAAATACTTTTTCATTCAAACGATATTATTCACAGTTAAGAGAAAAAATAGTATTTATTCGCAATTTATATTTCAGATTATGAATTGAGAGAATTATCCGTATAATTCTCTCAATTTTCAAAAAAATACAACGCAATATTAAGCGTATGTAATTTTATTAATGCTTCGTACGATCCTTTATCTAATCCCCGCCGCTACTCCCCCCCCCCCCCAATTTAATCCCAAAATATCGATATAACGTCACTCCGGGTATTACCGCGCGCGAGCGCGAGGTACACAAGCGGCGATAAATTATATCAGCGATAATTCTAATGGTACAGTCGTTCACGTCGATCGCGGAGACGCGATGTCGGCCGTCCTTCGTCCGCGGTGGGATTAATGCCGCGCGACGGGGATTTATCGGTGCTTAGTCATTCGTGAAACTTGGGGTGTAACTTGGGGAAATTCGCCCGGCGCGAATTTATGGTCAGGCATGGACGGGATCTGAGAGATAGGTGAACCGGCACCGGCGTGTCTGCGCGGTGAACGAGCGAACGGTCCTAAACTCCCGCACGATAATTGCTCGGTTATGATAATCCCGGCGGCGGCGGCGGCGGCGGCGGCGGCGGCCGCCGCGTCTCGACGCGGCACGTGATATGCATTTAAATTGCGTCTCGATATTAAAGCGGGCGCGTGGATCCCGTCGTCTAATGAATTTCGCGTACGCAGCACGCGCTCTACAACTTATGGACATACCGGTGCGCGCGCGTACTTTCGGCTCGTATCCCAGAGTCTCTCATCGTGTCGACGCGACGATCGAGCGAACCTTCAATTACCAACCAAACGCTAATTCATTAAGTTGGAACGAAAAGAAAATAGCTCTGCTTGCGAAACTGCAAGATTTATAATTTACAGATTCTATTATTTTTTTATTGATGATGAATACACTGAAAAAAATTCTGGTTAAAAACAGACGAGTCTTGTAGGAAAATCTTGTAGGATTCATCAAATATTCTAGTTATTATAAGTTATAAAGTATTGAGTTCTATTATAATAACCAGAATTTCTACTATAATAACCAGAATATTTCACCTAAAAAAAAGTATTTAACGTTTAAAGTGATTTTTCCTATAATGTCTCATATTTTAAGCTTATTATTTTACATTAAACATATTCCTCTTTCAAAATAAAATGAAAAATACTTTTTTCTCTCTTAAATCTCTCTTAAAAGAAACTTTATACTATTTTTCTCTTGACTTTAAAGGAATCCTTTTGAGGTCAATATAAGAGTAAAATCCTCTAAGATTTAGAGGATTCTACATGTATCAAAATTATTTCTTTTGCGGTGAACCAGAATATTTGATCAATCCTACAAGATTTTCCGATTCGTCCGTTTGTAACCAGAATGTTTTTTCAGTGTAATATCAGAAGAATATTAAAAGTTGAAGAATATTATTTGCAAATATAATTACAACGGACAAGAGAAACGATATAAATAGGCGGGAAATCTAATTCTCCTCGCTTTTTATACGTAAAAACTGGAATTTATCTGAAGGCCTTCACGCAGAAAGAGCGATAAATATTTTTAATCTGAGTTTTACTCCCGTCTCAATCCGATTACCGCCGCGGTACGTGTGCGCACGTACCTACGCAAGTGCATCCAGGCGTGCACGTATTTTCTTGTCCTTTTAAACGCGGGCTTTGGTCATTTCGAGAGTATTCAGTCGGTTAGGTACGGCGGAACGATGGCCGTGACACGTTTCAACTCTCGTATTCCGGCCATGTGGCACGTCGTAATAAAGTTACATTCTTTCTATCTGTGAGACTACTTCGGGACCACCCAGAAGACGTCGGCGGAATAACAACAAGTCGTGCCGGCGCGCGGAGTTGGGAGACACTGTTTTAATACGTGCGCGCCCGTATCCGCGTATCCCGCGCGCGCGAACCGCCGCGCTCGTCTCTAATTTGACTTGTTGCAATAATTCGGTGAACGGTGGAGAAGCCCGGGAAATAATGTTAATGATTTTCGAGCCCTCCCGAGCGAGGATTCCCTTTATCGAGTGAGATATTAAATCTTATTAACGGGAAGAGGAGGATTCCTGGCCGCGCCGCGCCGCTCCGCCCACGGAGATTAAATCCATGTAAATTACAATTTTCTACGCGAGATCGGATCGAGATCGACGCGAGCGGAGAGCAGCGCGGCGCGCACTCGCAAAAATCTCGAGAATGCTGGACGGAAAAATCGCCGGGCGAAAGAATCCTCGTATTAATCATTCATCGTTACAAATTCGCGATTGTTCGTCCGAGTTAATCACAAACGCGAGCGATCCTCACAATCCCGCGTTACATCTCGCGAGATTCATCCTCCGTCTTATCGTTATGCACCGTGCGTTGTCTCGCACGCGGGGAGAAGCTGGAAGGAACAGCGAAAAAAGTCAATCTCCCAGAATACTCGCGGCGTTCTCCAAAATGCAAGCGACGCGACGCGGCGCGCGCGCCGAGTGCGCCCGGTTGCGTTTACAGCAAAGACGCGCTCGGCAGAAATTAAACGCAGCTCTCGAGGTGCTCTCGCAAATCTCACGCGTTTCCGCTTATCTCGGTGATAACAAAGCCCGGAGGAGATTTTCCGCGCGCCGTTGCGCTTATTACATCCCTTTGTTCTTATGCAACGGTGTCACGTGCGACTCCTTACCGGAACGGCAACATCTCTGGCTAATGCACTCTCCTCTCCTTCCACGCCCTCCGTCTCTTATTCCAGCTACCCGCCGTCTCGAGTCCCGAAATCGGCGAAAATATCCGTACATCCGTAAAACGCATTTGTATGCACAAGCAACGGTGCGTTTTACGGCTCCTCGTAAACAACGGGGTGGCCAGAGAGGGGCGGCGAAGGGGGGACGAAGGGGCGGAGGTGCGAATGGAACTAATAATTTTTAGCGACATCGCCGTCGCGGAAAAACAGGGTCGTAACCCTTCGTTACTAGTCCGTTCTCTCCCCCTCGAAAGCCGAACGTAATGGCTTGCGGTACGCAACCGACAGGCGAAAAGTGTACGTATGCTTTGTACAAACAATTTCGCTTTCCGGTTAAAACCATCAAATCCCTGTTTGCGATCTCGTCAAAACGATCATCGATGATCTCTCTCGTAATAGAGACCACTTGATAATTTTACTTCACTTTAGCAGTTATCAGCCTACTTCTGAAAGACGAGGTAATCCTGGATTAATTTATCTTTCTGTGTTAAAAAATTTGCGTTGTTTAAATTATTGAATTAAAAATTTTTTTTCTATTAAAAAGTTTATATCAAAGGTATAAAATATAAGAGGGAGATTAAATAAAAATTCGAAAATTATATACATATATAGAAATCAGTTTCATTATGTTTCTATATTTCAAAATTTGCTGAATTTTTAAAATGTTTTATAGTTAATATTTAACTTAAAATTAATTCATATTTCATTAATTCATTATTAATTCATATTTAAAATTTCCATATTTTTTCCAAAGTTATATTTTTAATAAATCTTTTCTGTGTGTGAATTCATTCTAGCAATAATTTCTCATTATCATCGAGAAGTAAATTTCACACGTTATTGTACAGATCAAAACGTAATTGCAAAAAGTGTCGGTAATAATACTTCTCGCGAAATGGTTTGATGATTAAACGAAAATGAGGCGGACGAAATAGATAAACAAAATGCCAGGTATGTACAAGCCATATTTAAAATAAAAAAAGAGCATTCTACTCGTTGCCAAGACTCAATCGTTACACCCACGTCTCTCATGACTGACTCTGTTTTTGTGTTCATTTTAATGGTGCGCCAGATTTCTCCGGGAAAAAAGATGTTTGTTCACGTCCTCGGTCGCGCGGCGCGCGCTTCGTTCCCCCGACAGAAATGCGAGAAATTGTCATACTTGTGGAAACGCGGCACAATTCGCCGTCGCTATTAGAGGGCCGACGGGCGCGATTCAGTATTTTGTAAATGCGAAACTTCTAAGCGTACTTTTGCACAAATTATTTTACCCTCTATAAAATAAAACTTTATGAATGTGGAAAAACGGGTGAAATATATTTTCATGTTCTCTCCAGTTAGGAAGAATATTACAGGCTGTTTACCTTATGGCAATAAAGGTGAACCGTTGTTATGCCGCGGATCCATAAAGAGCCAGCAAGATAACCAAAGTCCGCGTATTTATTTATTTTCCCCTAGTCGCTTTAAACGAACTCTGCCGTCGTGCCGAGAATGAAACAGTTTATTCGCCTCAAGCAATAAGCTGCGGTCACATTTAAATATTAATTGCGCGATACTCGGACATTTAATAGTATATAATAATTATCATATTTTATACAGTATAATTTTAATTTATAATATATCAAGTTACCGTTACAAAGTTACGTAATAACTCTTTCTTGCAGCTTTAATCGCAAATCTCGCAAAATTGTAATGTAGGGTAATTCAATGAACGGGAAATCACCGCCTAAAGAATTATGAAAAAAAATTATTTTTCGTTCTCGTGCATTCTTTTGTTAAACACTATTATTACTGAATTGCAATATTAATTTTTATGCACTAAATTGTATAATAATAAATTAAAACAGAGATCTCAATTGATACATTGCCCACGGCAGATATTGCGAAGGTAAGTATCAAGCAGTGCGGAACGTTACTCGGTTAAAGAGTCTCCGAGGCATCGCTGAAACGAAAGTGCTCGCCCTTCGAACGTTCCCCGAGAGGTTTCGGATGACGGCGACGCGGCAAGGCCGACACTCCGACGCTCCGGCGATGGGAGGCGAGAGAGGTACGGCACGCTATAAAATCACCATCGGTATGATGGCCATTATGAAAATTACGACGGGTAATCGTCCGAATCGGCGAAGAACGCGAAACGAGGCGTACACTCTCGGGCACGCATCAGGGCATCAGGGCCACCTCGAAAACCGCGCGGTGACGATTCGCGCGGCAATTTTCATTTCATTATCCCTCCCGGTTCACCACCGGTTCCCCCTAGCCTCTCTCTCTCTCTCTCTCTCTCTCTCACCATCGCGCCCTTCCCGCCTTATTGTGCACCACTTCGGAAACAACGTGCACGGATTCTTAACGGCCGTTTTAGGCGCGCGGGATCTCGAAAGGATCACCCCTCTGCTCTCGTTACAATCGTACTCGATCGACTGCTGTCCCGATTACGACACCCGGTATTTCCTTTTTTTTTTTCCTTTTTTTCCTCGCTCCACGAAACAGCGTGCGCGAGTACGCGCGTCGCTTCGTTCATTAGGTGTCGAGTGAACCCTCATTAATTTGGAGCCCGGATGTTGCGACCGGCAGCTGTACGTGCGTCCGCGCCAATCCGAATAAATAATGTGTAATAATGCTGCTCCCAACAGCGCGCATTATTTAAAATTATTATTATTACTACATTCCTTCCTTCTTTTTTTTTTTTACGCGAAGGGCGAGCGTATCTTGTTAAACTCTTAATTTTTCATGAAATCCGAGTAATAACGAACCAATAAAAATATCTCCGTAATGATTTACGCACATTCATAAATATAATTACGCAATACGTCCGTGTGTTATGCATATTTTATTATGCATAACATTATATTATGCATTACAATTATGCAAATTCACCTTTTTTTTGTTACACCATTTTAATTAATTCACCGTATAGAATGCTATTTTTTCCGCGTGTCGGCTTCGGACTGCACGGATGAAAATAATTTCAAGCTAACCGAATATTTGCATAGCAGAGGTGTATAATCCGCGAATTGGGCGTGGCGCATATTAATGTCCAATCGTCAACAATTTGTTTATTGCGGCGGACTGGCGGAAACGATAATTAATCCCCGAGCACATCACTCTTGCCGCCAGCAAACGAAAGGAATGAAGAACGTACTTGACCGTACGTCGTCGTAATAAGGTCGTGCATGAGGGTAAAGCATTTATTGCCGGGCACTTATTTTAAACGGTTTATCGCCAACGGTGGTGCTCCACGGGACACTTCGCTCTTGACCCATTACGAACGTCGGGAAATTTTATTTATGTCATTCGCTTCTATTCCCTCACGCCCGACACCGACATCTGCGAGTCTCGAAGCTTTCGTAAAAAATCGAGAGTTTAAACAAATCAACTAGACAGATTGTTGAATAAACTTGATGATTAATAGACAATTAAGAATCTCCCTCTGAGGAATTATATCCTTTGTTAAGTTGAGAAACATGATCTTGTGCAAAAATTTAGCGCAACGTGAGGCAGTTATAAAAATAACGCGTTAAAAAATTGTATTTGTTTATTTACATTTTTCTCAACGCTCTTTTTAATATATCTTCTAAACATATATATGTATACACTGAGAGAAAAATATAATTGCTTTTAATCTCAACCATAATTTTATAATATTTCTAACAATAAATATGATTAACTTAACTATATGCATTATTATGTTAACCATAATTATCGTTAGAAATATTATAAAATTGTGGTTGAGGCCAAAAGTAACTATATTTTTCTGTCACAAGAAAATGTTTTTAGGTGTAAAACTCCGATTTGAATGAGCTTGAAATATGTTGTAGAACAGCTAAAAATAAGAGACACGTATTTTTCTAAAAGTGCCCAAACGCACGTTTAGGGGATAAAACACCCGTTTAAAAAAAATTGTTTTTTCTCTTTCAGGGCGAAAATCGACGTAGTATAAAAGATAGCACTTTCACTATTATACGATGTGTCATACCTAAACGCGCAAAAATTCCGCAAACTGACTGGTTAACTTTAAATGCTTCCCATTTAAAAACTATTATACCCTCGACATTTTCGCTTAAGAGTTTATGACTTAGAATGTTCCATCGAATCTGTCAGTGAAAGGACATGCGGTCTTTCTGGGACACCCTATAAATATATTTTAATAATATATGTAATATAACACGTGTGTTTAGTATTACAGCGTTTGAAAAATTAAGCTTGAAAAATTTTTATTATTAGTCTGAGTTTAAAAAAGAGTTAGCCAATCAGGCCGAATCTCAGATATAAAGTAGTTTACCTTGAAAATTGTCGCGGGACCGCGACGCGCGCGGATTAAAAGGAAAAAAGTCTCCGTGTTTGCGCAAAACTTGAGGGCGCAGACGCTTCAAAGAGGACCGGCTACGAAGTCGCATGATAAATGCACCGTGATCGAGTCGGAGATAAATGAGGTGGTGCACAGGCATGCGCGCGCGGCGTGTGTGAGTGGGTGTCTCTGTGTACAGGGAGTTTCTCGTTTTTACAAATGCTCTCATCCTAGATTTAAACCCCTCCCTATACCCGCTTATAGATCGCGCTTGTACGTATATAAGCACTCGGCCGTGTATTTTTTTTTTTTTATTTGATCTGGACTCTGTATGTACTCGCTGCGGAAGAGTCTATCTTCTGCATGAGATATAAATGGCTGCATTTGAGAGAATTAAGCTTCAAGCATAGTTAATAAACGCAAATTTTCTCTCGTCGTGCTGTATTTCCGTAAAGAAGGCAGAAAGAGATATGTATATTTTATTCATAAATGATACAATCTATTGTCTTACAATTAAATTATTTGCAATCAGACATTAAATGAAAAAATATTGTTCGATACCTATATTTTTGAGGAAATCTGTGCTTTGTAATTGTAGGGCACTTATAATATTTAATTATTCTTTTTCTATCGATATTTCAGTATTAAGCAATTAATTTTGTTAATTTATACACATGTAATAAATGTAAGCATATATTATATTTCTTAAAAATGTGTCAGCATTTCTGAATTTATCGGATAATTATACGAGGCACGAGTTAACGCGCGCGCGTATACAAATTGCGCTCGGATACCCTATTTAAATAGCATTAGCGCCGAAGGAAATAATGCGCAGGATGGAAAGAAACACGCGGTAAGATATCCCCACAAAAAGCGGCCCACTCTCCTCCCCCTTCCTCTATCGCGCTTCGTGACGAATGGTTTGATATGCGGTAAACCACCGGCAGCTCCGTGGAAGCCCGTTTATCATTGTTTATCGTACACCTGGTTTCTCGGAATGATAAGCGTGGGCTGAACCATAATGATGGCAACGTACTTACCGAGGCAAACGCACTCGGCTTGGTGGATATCGCGACCGTGTCGTGGCACATTTGCGATTGCGACGCAAGGACGAGCTTCGAAATTCCGACGGACTCGCGAGCGCAAATCTTGAAGGGAGTGACAGGAAGAAAACGAAACTCTATCAGGCTGGTCGTAACTTTCTATTCGAGTCGAACGGAAATTGCGAATTTCCACTGGCCACTTCGCGTTGACCTTTGCGATCAATTATGTATCTCATTGCAGAATCCTGGCACGTAATCGTGACATGTCTCTTTCGCACGTCGAGAGTAGCGGAACCTTTTAGACCAAACGTTTTACTCTATCTCTTCCAGCAATTTGATAAACTACTATAAAACTACATATTAGGATATTATAATTTCAAGATAAAATACGAGAAGACGTAACAGAATAATTTTGAATTAAAATTTCCCCATTAAAATTTCATACATGAGAATGAATGTATATTTGAAAATATTCTGAAAGATAATCTGTTCACGCATACATTAAGTATCACATCAATTTAAAATTTTAACGTTAAAGAAATTTTATTTTGATCTTAAAAAAATTGTAACAAAAAGTTCTTGTTCTTTCAATTGTATCGAGGAATGACTAATGCAAGGAATTGATAGCGGAGAGGATTCACATATATATTCTATTTTTCGGAAAGTTACAGAGAAATTTATAGATCTACACTAAAAATCCTATTTTGTTATATGAACAAAAAAAGTGAACAGCCAAATCTTTTGAACAAAATTTAACTAAATTTTTTGTTTAATTCAAAATTGGAATGCCATTTTGTTGAATCAAACAAAAAATTTGGTTAAATTTTGTTTGAAAAATTTGGTTGCTCACTTTTTTGTTCACACAACAAAATAGGATTCTCAGTATACATAACATTAGGAACTGCCATAGCCCTATCCACGTGTATCGTATCTTTTAATACAGAAAGAAAAAGAAGAAGAACGCTTTGAAGGATCAAAAACGGCTTATTTAAATATCTTATCGATAAATATATTTTTTACCCACCCAAGTAAAATTATAATAAATCTATTAACATGTATTGTTAAAAATATATATCCTAGAATGTATTTAGCAAAACTGAATTAAAATTTTTAAGATTTTTATATAGTGATTTAAAGTTTACTCAATTTATATTAATTATTAATTAATATAAATATAATTAATTAATTAATTATATTTGTATAAAGTGTAAATTTATTTAAAATGTAAATCAATATAGTAACATATTTCTTATAATGTGTAGTGAAGAATATCACGTCGCAATACGATACGATCTTTCTGTGACATATTATATTATACGAAGAAGTTTTTGCGTACGTTCCTCATTTTGTTTCCTTGAGAATAAACATTGTTCGCGTAAACTATGGTGAAATTTGCAGAGAGAATTCGCGAGAACTTGCTGAGAAGGTATCATCGTCGTCGCTGACGGTACGACCAACTTTCGCGGTTATATCCGGGAGCAGCACCCTTGGAAATGAAGTAGGTATTGGTATCGCAAAACGACTTGCCGAGGGGCGCGCGTCGAAAATATCCATAAAACTGAAAGCCGCTGCTGGTGGGAAATACGTGATACTTCGGTTTCAAGTTACGCATGACCATATCTCGAAACATGCATTACGGATAGCTTATGGAAAATGTCACAGGATGGGACGCATCAATGTCATTCAGAATTAAATGTGATTAATCAAGCTTTCATCTTTCATCCATGTCACGAGTCGTTTCACATGAAACGTCCAATTTCATATCGACAATTTTCAGATAATTTTCGAGGATAGAGAAAGAAAGAAGATATATATAACCAAAATAATTTATAATTTATATATAATGCATAATTTTCAGAAAATTCAATGTTTACATTTCTGGTGGAATAGGAAGCTATTTTTATAATTTCATTTCGATCAAATACAGAAAAGCATTGAGAATATTTAAAGGTAGAAAGATTTAAAGGTAGAAAGATTTAAAGGTAGAAAATCAAAAACAGCTTTACATTAAGGGATCCATCTCTTGTAGCATTCATATTTCTAAATATGACATAAACATGGTTATTAAATGATACATTTTATTACGAATGGTTTCTACATCGTAGCTGATTTTAAAATAGATTTTAAAACAGAAAGTAGCATTCTAAAAATTATTCGGTTCTTTTATAATTTATCATGGCTCAAAATATTCCAATAAACTATTTCGCAAAAACTAAAATGTATTCTTTCAAAAGTATTTAATACAACATAATACTCAATTAAAAGCACTTTTATATCAATTTGTGAAAGACTTTATACGAGTTTTCTATAATTAAAACTTGCGCAATCTGACATTTCAAATGACATGAAATAGTTATAAAATATTAAATATTTAAATATTAAATATTAAATATTAAATATTAAATATAGTTAAGCAGTTGCAAAACCTGATTAACAAAATAGAGTTACATTTCGAATCGGACTTTATAACTTACAACATTGATGTAAAAATGTCAGTTCTGACTATCATTTCATAAAAGTATGGCATCGTTTTTATCAAGTGATGAAATACAAGATGATAAATTTCAATCGAATACTCAATTATACCCCGAAACTTTTCTAACCGGAACCAACTACACTTTTTTTTACCGTTTCGAAAGTTCATGTGCCAGAAATATTTCCACGCAGATTCCACGAGGAAAAAAATTGTGTAACATTACCGAAACTGTCCGGGACTTTCCATGAAATACTCGTTAGCGACGGCGCGCGAACGGAAGGGCGGGACGCGTTATTCAAAAATGCAGATGTTCTCTGTGGAGAAATTCTAACGCGAAACACAACTGGGCCATCGCGCCGTTCGGTCGGTAGTAATTACTAGCCGGGATGTACTCGAGAGAATTAAAAAAAGGAGGGGGCGGGGAGGACAGGCAGGACGCAAGGTGCAAGCTACCTGACCTCTTGAGAGAGGACCGTTTAACCCGCGACAGGACGTAAAATTGTTCCCTCGTTCGCACCGCAGTCCCGAAAAAACGCCCGTTTTCGGCGCGTATCGCCGCGAATAATCGTTCTCTTTGGGACCTTTAACCCTTCCCAGCGATGCCGCCGCGCCCACCCACAAGATTTGGATCACCTTAACTTTTTCTTACGCAGCGGAAAAAAATATACGCAAAGATCCGGGTCGACTTCGAAGAGAAGTGGCATGGAGACGACAAGAGAGAAATTTCCCGTGGACATCGATAGTCAAGAATTAAAATGAGCAAAAGAATAAAATCCTCAATAATAAGATAAATACATTGGGTGTTTTCCAACAAGGTACAGGATGACACAGTGTAACACTGTGCCAAACATAAAGTATTCCAACTATGACACAGAGTTACACTGCACGACACTGTAAAAAACTAAATATGAGCGTGTAAAACATATGAGTGTTATTAACTGTTCAAAAAAATTTTATGTTTAACGTGTGATAAAAGCTCTTCTTTCGTTAACCATTTAAATTTAATAAAAAACATATCTATAATATACTGAAAAAGAATTCTAGAAAAAGGACTCTTAAAAACAGACGAATCAGAAAATCTTATAGGATTGATCAAATATTCTGGTTATAATAATAGAAATTCTGCTTATTGTAATAAAACCCAATACTTTATAACTTATAATATATTTGATCAATCTTACAAGATTTTTCTGATTTGTCCGTTTTCAATCAGAATCTTTCTTCAGTGTAACATTTGTTATCTTAATGTCTTAGCAGAGCAAACTAAGTTCTAATTGTTCCAACAAGAAATTTACATAGTTGAACACAGTGTAAAGTTGTATGCCCTAGCTGGAAACAACCATTAACACACCAATCAGTTACACTGAAAAAAAATCTGGTTAAAAACAGACGAATCAGAAAATCTTATAGGATTGATCAAACATTCTAGTTATTATACATATAATAAATAAAACTCAATACTTTATAACTTATAATAACCAGAATTTCTATTATAATAACCAGAATATTTGATCAATTCTACACGATTTTTCTAATTCATCCAAATTTTTACAGAATTTTAAATAGAATTTTTTTTTCAGTGTATAACTAATTAATAATTATTAATGCTATTAATCATGTACAGTAAAATTAACTTAAAAAAGTTTCATTGATAATATAAAACGTAAGGATAAGAATGATAATCGAGAACGAAAGACAATCCCTCCCCCAAAAAGATAGTTATTTTACAGGATAAAATTTACACAAAAATTCGGAATACGAGACTTATTACCGAAATATTTACGCGAGATATGAACGTAAAAATAGGAGGGCTTCAATTACTAGCCGGGTCTTTCGATTTTTTGATTGAACGCATCAATCTCACGGTAATTCCGTCCAATATTTTTCTGTCGCGGGCATAAGCGCGCCGCCGTAACTGTATCACCGTGCAGTAACGATACTTTTCTGGCGGGCCGTGTCAATTTCCAGCTGGCGAAAGGTAAATAAGGTCGGAGCCTTTTCTCGGGCGAGCTCTACGCGGGCCGGGTATAGGCGGGCATATATATTGGATCCGATATATAACTCGCGCGGAGAGCGGGCACTCGTCAACTCGCTCTCCGCGATTCGTATTTGTGCAATACGTTATACAAATATTCATTTTATACCGGGCGCGCTTTTCGGGAGCTTGCTCGGCGCGCCAATGGCAGCGGCGCGGGTCGCTTAACGGCGCGGTATTTACGTCTGGACCACGAGTCTATAAACGTCATGTGTATTATTACTCGCGTTGTAAATGCATCGTAATGCGTTTCGCGCCGTCGTCGTGCGCGCGCGCGCGCGCGCGCCGGGACACTTTTATCGGCGGGGGCGGCGGCGGCGGCGGGCGCCTCGTGTAAAATGTAATCTCGCCGAAATGGACGAAATTGTCACCGAATGACCGTCATTCAAATCGCGACGCGGCTCCGCAGAACGCGGAAATGGATGTGATCAGCGCTTAATCGATTCTCGTCCTTGTGTGTGGCGCCGAGCGGCCTTTAAACGCGACACGCTCGAAACAACGGCGCTTAATAACACTCGCTGGCTGCTTAATGCGACGCGACACGCCGCGGAATGTAACGCTCCGTACTCGCCCCTCGGTCACGTTCAATCGCGGAAACCGCATTTTTAGTTCTCGCCGAGCCGTAGAAGAATGTACAGTTTACTGTCCTCTTCTGCAGAATTAATAGCAGCTTGACACATAGGTACGGTGACCGTCCGTCCTATATTATATTACAGAGAGCAGTCCTTTATTTTAGGTCTGTGCGCTTTAGATTTATTTTTTTTTAAGTCCTATAAAATGTCCTATATTTCAGTCTTTATCACCTTTGTATATTTTGTGTAATGTTTAAATAAAGATGCGTTTCTTTTTTTATATATAATTGTTTTAGTCTACAAAATTTTACTTTTTTTCATATAAATATATTTTCAGGAAAAAATATTAATGATAATAATAAATTTACATTGCTTGTTTGTGGAAGAAGGGTAGGTGACGGTGTCTATTCTTTTTCTGGAAAAAAAAAAAAAAGTCACCGTAGTTATGATATTACGCCTTTGTTTCGTAGCCTCCTCGGTATGTCTGATAATCCTCGTAATGACATAGGAATCCGCCTTGCGCGACACCCGGTCACGTACGCGTGCGTTTACGGTACGGCGGAGAAATTTGGAGGGAAAAAAAAAGGGCGGTAAAGAGAGGTACGTACGCGCGCGTTTCGAGATACGATCGCCTTTGCGAACGGACACAACAGGATGCGATACATTTTAGCGGGGCGGCGTGGTGCGTCACATCGCGATCAAAATTACTCGCCGACTTTACGGGTTTCGCATGGCACTCTCATATTTCCAGACGCGCCACGACGTTTATCACGTCTTGTCTGATGACATCCTTCCCGGAGACGTTTGTTTTGAACTCACGGGACATTCGTAGCGGCGGCGCAGAGACGTACGGCGAGATGTTACTCTTCTCCGTCCGTCTCCTCCCGTGCGCTCCCGTACCCGGGACCCGGTAATACCTCCAGGGATACCGTTTAACGTCTCGTCATCTGACAGGAAGGATTCCAGTGGCGCTCGCTGCTCTCGAGAGCGCGCGGTACGTTTCAGACGATTAAATTCAGCCGCCGCGCCGACAGACAAACGGCCTTAAGCCGTAGGATCATGCCATAGCTCAACCTCGGCACGACAAGCCGCGGCCCTTAATCCCGCGATCAGGATAATCGTTACCGTACGTACCGTCGCGAGAACGATGACGCTTCGGGACGCGCGGATAAAGGTCAGGGTTTCCGATGAGGGCTCCACTTTGTGCTTAATGGCAACTGAAATGCTACTGCTTAATTGAATATCTTTATTCGCCAGAACAGACATATAAGAATAAGAACGGAATCTGCTTTGAAATGAATATGTACTTATTTAGAAATTTTTAAACATTTTAAATATCTGTATAACAAGATGTATACATTATTAAATGTATTAAATCTTGATATGTTTAGCGAAATTCCTACGACAAATACATTCATTAAAATTAAAAAAAATAAAGATTATTATTTGTTGGCTCTTGATAAAAGTTGAAAGCAATTGCAAAGAGCATTAGTGGTCGTTTGCATATTACATCACCGAGATGAGAAATTATATTCATAGAATAAACGGAATGAGGTGGAACAGTCGAAGAAGAGATGGATGTAAGATGAAGAGTAAGAAGAGACAAGTTCTCTCTCTCCTCTCTCTCTGCTCTCTCTGTCCGTCTCTATCACCCGGTGTGAATGTCCTGTCTGGTAGTTAAGATGACCGGGATACATAGCGAAATAGTGGGGAACGGGGGGGGGGAGGGGAGTGTCCAGAGAGAAGTTTTATTGCGACAAGTGCGCTGCTCTCTTCTACGGACCCCATTACCGAGCGACTTCCGGTCGGCATTGTGAATCGGCAGAGAACAATGAGGTTGAAATGCAATTTACTCTCATTCTGCCGCCAGTCGAAACTCGAGAGCGAGTCCCTTTTGCTGTCGTCCCAGATATCGCCGTCGCATTACGGGCTTAAGAATCTTACGCGTTTAATATCCTCACTTTTAATTATTAGGGGATCATAAAACACGCTTGTGTTTGATTTAGTATGGCTTTTAAGAGCTCGCACACTTCCGCGTTGCCTTAGAAAAAAAAGCTAATGTCATAATGATTGCCTTTCTAAAATCTTTGTATTTTTATTAAGCCGAGAGAACAGTTACGTTGCTATTATGGAGAGTCACATTGTAAAATGATTAATTAATCCTGGTGCGTTATGAATTTTATATTAATGATGCTTTTTATGAGATTTAACATGGATACAAAACGAGTATCGGAAACCAAAGTTTGTAATTGCAAAACATGATATACTTTTTTTTTGTGAGAGTATTGGATCAATCTTTATCATAGTTTTTTGTGGCCCAAGAGCTACACGAAAAATCGGTTTGTGGAACCGTCATCGGCTGCGATTGTCCGCGAGTCACGGAAAATGGATGCCGGTCGTCAACGGGCGTCAAACGACAAAGTCCTCGACGGGGATTTGATTGCGAACCGCAACTCGAGCGCGAAACACAAAAAGGGCTTGGTGGCTGAAAACAAACGACTCTTCCTGCCGGTCCCGGGAGAGTATTCGGATCCGCGCGATTGTTCGATTGCCATGAGAGAGAGAAAGAGAGAGAGAGAGCGGCGCGCCCGCGTGCAATCTACACGTGTACAGCCCGATAGCACCGCGTACAGCCGCCGCGAATTAACTCGATCGTGCCGATGCGACCGGTCCGCGGGGGGGCATCTCGAATCACGAGCGCGAGCACGCGCGCGCGCGCCCACCGATATCGACGAAAGGGGACGATAACGAGAAGGGTGAAGAGCGGAAACTCGCGCTACCCCGCTGTATAATCTCGTCGCCGACGTAACCGTATCTTAGCGTGGCGCCCATTGTCTCTATCCACCGTGAAAGGAGGAGGCATTTAATTATTCCTACGGGGCAACCGTTAACGATCGGCCGACCATCGACCTCCACGACGAATCGCCGACGTGAAAAGGGCAGAGGCGAGAGAGTGAGAGAGAGGGGGGGGGGAGACGTCGTTTATATTGGACTTTGCGAGTGGGACTTGAGGCTACGAGCGCGCGCGGACTTAGTGCCACGTGCGTGCAGCACGTGTCGAACGTCGTGAATCTTTGCTCATTGGCAGCGTTATCGCGATGCACCGATGGGGCGATTGAGTCGTTCCGCGGTTCGCCGAGGAAGCGTGAAATGGCTACGATTAGCGAAACCACCGTGTTTCCATAACCGACCGCGATACGATAGTTTCTTTGATGCGTTTTATACCGTACAAGAAGAAGAGAAAGAGAAGCGCGCGTGTATGTATGTACTTTGGAAAATCTGTAGCGACAAATCAGTCGGTGGGCTTTCAATAATTACAGTTATATTCTTTGCGCGTTAAATTGTTTTTCTTGCCGCAAATTACGCGCGCGGGTCAGTTGTTTATCCCTCCGATTCGAGACGAGACTTGAACGTTCGACAAGAGACGACTTCTGCCGGCCGTTTCATCTCGATCTTCCGATCGGCGCCGCTCCTCCAGGGCTAGTAATCGCGACGGCCGCACACGGAGCAGACAGCCCGTGGCAATCACGGATCGGCAGCATCAGCAATTGCCGCGCGGCGCGGCAGCTATCGGCAGCAACGGCCACGGCGAAAAGTAGCAGCAGCAGCAGCAGCAATAGCAACAGCGACCGGTGGCTCGCATTGCCCGTGCGAGATATCGATCGAACCTTCGCCTTTCACCGACCATTGTCCACGGCGCGGTGTGTCGGGGCCTGGAAATCTAACTGCCGATAATTGCCTCGGAACCCGTCAAGTCATACGGCGTAATAGCATAATAACCGGGGCTAAGCGATCAGATTAAGAGAATGAGTGCCCTCCGGCTCCAGCAGTCACGGTACGCACGCGGTAACCCTTCTTCATCCTATATCGCATCCCCCTCCCCCCCCCCGTCCCTTTACCCCGCTTCACGATTCCTGCACCTTCCCCTTTATATTGTTTCGATCGTTGCGTAGTTTGTACGCTGAATATCTTGGTCACATTGCTGCTCAAATTAACCGAGGGAACCTTCGAATTAGTCGGCGGTACTTGGCATCGATGCAATTCGCATTCCGCTGCGTTAGCTAGTAATAGGATGTTTAAGTGCCACTTTAAGGCTTCTCTCCGAGTAGCGTTAGTTTCATCTTTGAATGTAAATTATTTTAAGAGAGAGAGAGACGGAGCTTCATCAAGGTTGTACATGTTTTATGGACCATTCTGACGCGGTGGATGTAAATTTTATTAAAAATTGTCTGACCAAATGATCAAATGACGACTCTGTTCTTTTCTCGGATACACTCGGGTCGTTGAAGTCGTCTCTCTCCCCCCGTCTTTCGCTCTCGCGCATGCAGAAATTGTTTCTCGAGATCGTTCTCGCCGAGCATTAAACCTAAACTTCTCGGTAGAAGACAGTAGAAAAGTGTCGAGTGCCGGACAAAGGACGTAAATTCGTGTCCGTAGGTTACCCCCAGGTGCCGCCGCCTACGTTTACGAGGTAAAACGCGCCCGACGACGCCTCGTAAACGTACGCACGCCGAGCGCGAGGCGCATTATTACATTGTGACTAAGAAAGTCGGTCCCGCGGTGTCTACGGCCGTGCCCCGGGTCCCGCCGATCGTAAATATCATTCGAGCTGTTCGCCTCCAGCGCCCAAAGGCGAGAAATGGACATCCGTGATTGGCCGGCAAATGCGATATTAATCGTTTCTGATCCGCGTCTCTTACGGGTGGGCGTGCGAGGCTGGGATTATTTAGTCGCGATATCCGGATTTCTTCAATTAAAACGGTTTCACGAACTCCGCGCGCCTCTCGACTCGTTTTCTCCGTTGGGAAGAACTTTCCATCGGGACGAAACGCTATTGTTCGCCGAGTTCAACTTCAAAAGCGATAGAAAGCGCCGAGATATCTACCTAAACGTCGTGCCCGACGATGATAATGTCACGATTTAATGCCCGAGAGACGGAGACGAAAATTTTCGTCGATCGCCTTCGAAATACGAAACTCTCGGAGGGATTTTTCGGATGATGCCTTTATCCTCGCTCGACCGATCATAAATAGCAGCGGAGTTGACTTTTAGTGCCTAAAGGCGGTAACGAGCGCCTTATGATCGTCTAAGAGGCCGCGATTAGGTAGATCGATGGGCGAAAGTGTCAGAGTTTAGAATGTATAATGCCGTCTTTCTCGCGAGCGACTGACTTATCGCCACGATTTATATACGGCTTCGCGGATGTAGTAACTCTACGGACAACTACGTGCTAATTCGCGGGAAAGAGAGAGAAGAGAATTCAATCTCACCGATTTTTCACCCCGAGCGTATTTCTGCCGTCGCAACCGCGCGCGCGCGCGCGCGCGATAACGCCGCGGTGATCAAACAAGCGAATCGGAATCCGCGCACCGATATAATATCCCGATAGTATTTAATCGCGTTTAATCAATCGGCCGGGGTCGAATTCCGCGACTTTCGAACCGGCGCGAGCGCGCGCTCGATCGAGAAGATTCCCGCGGGGTGATAACGATTTGGCGCACTCACTCCGGATCACTCCGATGTCGCTCGGACGGAAGAGCGTCGTCGGGCGGCGTTAGGCGCGGACGGCGCGTAATGCACGTCGACGCGTGCATATTTCTTACGAGACGAGCGCAGTGAGTTTTTTTCCCCCCCGGTTTGACAGACAGGCCGGCCGATGTGTGTTCATATCGGGCGACACCTCGTGTCCGACACACGCCGGTATCGTAATCCGCGTGTCATCGTACCTGTCGTACGTCATCGGCATCGACCGTTTTGAGACAGGACAATGCGGGCGCTCGTAAATTTTATCAGTGAACACAGGCCTCGATTATGGTAGCTCTCCCGCCGGTGGAAGTAACAGCTATGGACAGCCCTTTCGAGCCGACCGGGGGGCTGCCGGGATTGCCGAGGTAATTTTCTTATAAGCGAGTTTGTCAGTTACATGGATATCGAGTTACAGTTATTACGAAACGCGCGCGGCATGAACTCTACTTAATGCATCAATGTCGCGCGTTTCTGTTTGATCTTATTGCGGCGGAGTAATTACACGAAAGGGTGATCTTAGGGCGTAGAGTTGTTTGAACTCGCTCGTACCCGCGTAGAGAGCGAGTACGAACTCGCGGGGCTGCTTTTACCTTAATTTATGGAAATTGTAAACGACGGTCGATAAAAAAAAGTAATTGAGAGTTACATTTACGATGGATGTTAGAGATTGATTCGATTAATAACGCTTTATTGCACGCGCGAGAGAGACCGTCCCGCGGTTGGCGCGGACTTAATCGCTTCGGAGTATTGGTGACGTTTAGTATTTGTACGCGCGCACTCCTGATTGAGGTTCGCGGCAATTGAGGTATAAATCTCGTCTTGCTAGGCAAACGAACTCGCGCAACGGCGATTGGAGCCTTCCAAGGTTCAAGGTCCCTCTCTCAGCCTCCGCGACTCGCTCGCTCGCTTCTATCTTCGCTCTTCCTCTCCTCTCTCCCTTTCTCCCTTTCGCTCGCAGTTTTAATCTCTTTTGCCTCTAAGGGCACAGTCGTAGAACTACCAATTTTTCTAATACGAAGTACCGAGTATCCATTTTCTCTGAGCATCGCGGCAATCGCAATTTCCACTACGGAATGCTTCCGTGTTGCGACTTGCTGCACGGATGGATATACACACGTGTACGTTCGCTGTTAATCTCCGAAACGGCTGAATTGTACAATCTGATGATAAAACGTAATCTCGAAAAGTGGAAGGGACTCCTCATGGCACGTAAACATTCTAGGATCGCTATATATTGTAAAATTAATTAGATTTTTTTCACGGTTGCGAAACAAACAAGATTATTAAACAATACTTTTACTCTCGTTGCCATTTAATAATTTCACAACTTTGAATATTATATAGCTTGTGCTCGTGTCGATTACTCTTCAGCGTTGATTCTATAAAATAAAAGGTACTTGACCCTATTTCTAGATCGATTGACTTTCAATTTTAATTAATCAGTTTTAATTGCGTCTACTTGCTAAATGCTAAAACTGCCGCAGTTATTACCGCGAATTTTTAAGGATTACAGTATTTTTCACAAGCTATGAATAATTAATGCCGATATGCAAATGTTAACTGTGTGTATTGTACCTACGCTTCTATCCTATATCTTTGTGGAACTCTCAGCCGAGCCGGGAGGCTGCGGGCCATGGGTAGAAGATAGGTAGGATGGCTGTTGGCGGTTGTAAAGGAGTAGGACGGGACCGAGGGGACAGAGGTAGTACTGATAATTAATAACCCACTTCTTCGGCGAGGTTGCTCGGCCTTTGTGCTTCGTGGACTTGCTTCGTGGACTCGCTCGCTCGTTCGCTCGCTCGCAAACCTCTTTCTTTCTCTCTCGCCGTCTCTCTCTCTCTCTTTCTCTCCTTTTAAGCGAGTCAGGCATACCGTCAGTTCTAACCCAACCTGCAACCAGAAGCAGGAGTGGTCCGGACGACGATTCATTAGCCTAGCAAAACACTAATTGGTTCGCTTCCTCGAACCTTTCTTACCGTTACGAGAAGCTCGGCACAGATATGACTGCAACTTTTCGGAATATCCTACGTGACCCACTATTACATGCGCGAGCCTGACGTCGCGTTTGATGGCATAAAGAGATTTTGCGCTTGCGAGGGTTTCTTTAGACAGGAATTACGCCGAATCAGAAATGATAAAAACATTCCAGAAATGCGGAGCTACGTAGAGAGAAATTTTACCACGCTATCGTTTAACGTTTGATGTCTTTTCATTTGCAAAAAGCTCCAGAATTAAAAATATTGATTGGGATAATTTCATGTAATTAAAATTTAATTCTATTAAATTGGATTAGAAGTGTCTTAATGTTTCAGTGAAATGATTTTGATATCCCGCTCGAGATTATACTATTTTAAAGATAGTTCTATTAAAATTATTAGCTTTTTGCAGAAAAGATCAATAGATATCTGATATATATTTAAATGAAATGTAAATTATATATCTTCCCGTAGGGATGACTGTTTCACAGAGTCATTTGGATTTAGCGAACCCACGGATCCGAGTTCAATACACTGCGGATGTTCATTTGCATATTATATACATTTATATCACAAATTTTCGCGATTAATAATTTTATAAATATTTGAGGAAAAATGCATGCTAGAATACAACATAATTTAAGAGATATAAAAAAATAATAATTGAAACGATTCATGTGCGTTTGACATAGGCAGAGCAAGACAGGAAAAATTCTCTTTTATGTCCTTTAAAAAATAATGTAGATATCCGGATGAATGATTTCAAAACGATTCTCAGTTCATTGACGATCCACGATCTTTCTCCGTTGCTCGCTCTCATATTCGCGTGGCTTATCGTGTTATTGCCCCCGGCTCTCTAATCGAATCCAAGCGGAACTCGCGGGGTGCATTGGAGAGTCCTTGAGAGGAATCGGCACGCACATGTCCGCACGGTAGCAGCCTTGCATCACGATGCTTCTTCATGCTGGCGGCGGCGGCGGCTGTGGGATGTCAGTATAGAGGTCGTGGAGGAAGAGTGGAAGGAGAGTACGAGCGAGAGCGGAGGCAGTCGTGGCGGCCGGCGGTCTCCGAAGACCGCCCACTAAATCACCGAACCGAATTCCATTTGGCTTTCAGGCTTCTCTCCACAGAGTCAACAACGTATTTACCCGTCGATTTGGATCTTTTGCGGTCGGACGCGCCTCTCCCCCCTCCCCTCCCTTCTCCGGCCGGTCCTCCGCGGGGCCACCTTGCTTTACAGGCTGCCCCCCTCGTGCGTTCCCCATCGCGGGGCCCTTTCTCATTTTTTCCTCATCGCTCGCCTCCGTCCGTGCGCGCCGTATGCGGTCGGGCCGGCCGGGCGTGCTGCACGTTCCACGGATGTCTCCAGCTCCGGATTATGAATATTGATAATAGTGCCGGCCGAGAAGAGAGACCGACGATCGTTCCGATGTCGATATCTCAGCGACCCTTACGGGGTTCCCTCGCCATCCGCGTCGATTCGCCTCTCCGTCTCCTCGTAAGCGCCGCGATGCTCGCTTTCCTCCTCCTTTTTTTTCGTCCGACCCCGCGTGACCCCGTGCACTTTGCTGAATCTTCCACGCCACCAGTTCCGCTGGGAAACACTCTTGTTGGAACGGACCCCCGTCTCTCGATTTAATTTTCTTGTTTTAATAAGCACAGTGTGTACATATACACTATCAGAACCGACGATCGTTCGACGGATGCACGGATCTAATTCGTTCTTACGGAATTCACCGCGTCACTCGGGATAATTCCCTCTCGGTCTGGCACGCCACCACGCTGAGTGACAAATGGACCGGACGAATGATAATGACGGTTAAATATGAGGGAAGACGCCGTATGTGTTGTTGCGTACTCGATTTACAAACACGGAACATTGTCCGCGCTTTTTAAACGAATGCAACGTCGTTTAGTTTCGATGTTTAATGATCCCTTATCGAGTCATTAGGTACAAGAACACGCGGCTGTTTTTTTTTCTTTCTTTTTTTTTTCACTTTAATTTCTTTTCCCGATCGCTTCCCTCCTTCATAAGCGAGCCACGAACGAAACAGTAATACGCGAGAAAGTTTGCGAGGCGGAGGGTTACACTGAATATTGCAGCGGAGACGCCCCACGCGCGTCTTAATAATCATATAATACCCGAGCAGAGGGGCCGGAACTCACGCCTCCCCATCGCGCGCGTCCTCACCTCCGGGAGGCTTTCGCTAGATCGCCGGAATCCGAAGAGTTCTCTATTCCAGAGCCTGCCGAAGCATCCGCCTGGGCGATATAGCCTCTCTCTGCGACCCCTCGCGACTATACCGCCCGTTCATTTTACGAGGCTCCACTCGAGGCGAGCCGTCAAACCCGCGTAATATCGGGTAATCCTCAGCAAGGTGGCTGAGGGAACAGGACAAGGGCAGAAAAGGGGTGGCACGCGTTACCCGACGGAGTAAGGGAGATTTCCTGAGGAGGGAGCGAGAGAGCGGAAGACGTTTGCGGGAGCGCGAGGCGGGGCAGGGTGGCGGCAAGGCGGAGGATGACAACGGTGGCAGGGAGGAATTCCCAAGTACTTGATATGCGGCGGGCGACAGAAGGGCTGCTTGCGGTCTTAAGCCTGCAATTCCGAGCAGAAATATGCCACCTCCGCCTTAAAGCTTCTCTTTAACGGTCGAACTACGCCGAAATTAAGCGGAAGGAAGACGGTCTCCTCTCCAACTGTCGGAGCCTCTTTCCTTCCTCGCAACTTGTGCCAGTGCTGGGTATTGGGCTATGAGAGTCGCGATTTTAACTACGGCGATGCCGCGGCTATAAAGATTCTTCGCGGGCGTCCATATTGACGATAAATTCTCGCCGAGCGGCGTACTGGATTCTGTTCTTACCACTGCGGCAATAAAGGGTAGTTCATGAGACGCGTCATAATTTAAGGGATTCCGCTGTGATGTATAATGTTTCCTCATTGATTCCGCATTGTGTATTCACGGAATTTTCGTTTTCTCAAGTAGCTAATAATAATTTTTTAAATTATAATGCTGAATTATATAGGACGATACTGAATTATAGCTCTTTTTTAAAATTAGGATAGAGAAAAAGAAAAAAATTTTATTGTTTAGTTTGATATATTCTGTAATTATATATATTTTGAACAGTGCACCATGTTACTTATAAAATACAGCTGCATTTTTAAAATAAAATTATATACTTTTTTTTAGCTTAAATCGATTTGGTTAATGAAATGATAAATCCACCGTGAAGGATTTTCTTCTATCATTTTTTATTTATAGCAAGAAATTGTTAGTTAATTATAAGCATCAATGATAAAATTAACGTGGCGGAGTAGTTATTAATAGGTGATTAATTTAAATAAAATAAAACACATTAAAAGTATCAACATATATTATCTGTTGATACGTTTAATGTGTTTTATTTTATTAAACGGAAGGATTTGGAATAAATAATCTTATTTATTTGAAAGAGAATTCTGTCAGGATGAGTGCTATAACTTTATCTTTTTTTTGTAATTTTATCAGATTATTTAAAAATACGATGAGTAACTGGATGAAATTTTAATGCGATTATAATCGTATGTATAAAAGTTTTGCTCACATTTCTTTATAATAATTAAATACAATTATTTGACAATGTCATCTCAAGAAGGAGAAAACATGTTAATGAGACGTAGAAAAAAAACTTCAAAGCTGTCAAACTATTTGGACGCTGGGGGTTTTTCAGATTTAAACGACTGATTTTTATTTAGACAAAGTTGCTCATCCCGTGCCCATCTTCCGCTGACTTAATACGAAAAAGAGAATAGCGACCCTCTTTGTTCGACTCTCCGTCTTGTCCACGACTCTGTTCTAGACAGATGTACGCGTGTAGGAGTCACGTCATTACGCGGCGAGGAGCGACAGGATGACACACGCGGAACCCATAAAGCTGATGCGCGGGGGGGAGGGGGAGGGGGGACTCCCGATGGAATTTTAATGAGCGGCATTTCGTCGGTACTGTCGGATTTTCGGAGTGACACGTTAATGCCTTCCAAATGTACGTAACGCACCTTCGTGAGACGTTGCGAACACGCCGCCCCGAAACTCGCATAGTGTGGGATCTCTACAAACTGTCGTCGCACACGCACGACTTCGGGATACCCTTTCTTTTCCTGAGCCTGAGTGTGTCTTGTAGCGAGTTAAGATTAAAGGAAAATATTTCCAACTCGCGCGCATAGGGCGAGAACGTGTCAGGTTTAGGTGTAGGCTGTGAGCTATATCGCCTGGCGAAGGATAATAAAATTAAATTACAGGCCAGCGAATATATGACAAAGGCTCGTGTTACGTGCGCGAACGCATATAGGCATGAAAATTGTGTGGGAAAAGAATTATTTTCGTGGCGGCCTTCTTATGTAACGAAATATATTTCGCGCGCGTAGATCCGTTTAGAATATCACGGCCGTCAAAATAGTACTCGCTCAGTAAGGGTATTAGTTAATTCGGCGTGTTAATACATCATGCGAAATAATGTTTCATTAAAAAGTTTCTCTCTCGGTACTCAAAACTTTGCTCTTAAACGAACTTAAGGTTCAAAACTTTTTACGCAGTCTGTGGATGTTTAAACTGTCGGAAGGTACTTCTACATTGTGCACATTCTCAAAATGTGTTAAATATAAAATTCGTGCGTGACTGCGATGTTTTATGATATTATTAAGAGGCATAAATTGCAAATTATTATTAAACAATTTGTGTATTCTGTATGTATCTTCTACTTTTATTTTTTTATGCGATATATATGCACTTATCATGACAAAGAAAAAAAAAGAGAAAAATTATAATTACAATTATAATTATAATTATAATAATAGATTCATTATAAAAGAAAATTACATTTAAAAGAGAGATTAATATCTATTATAAATAGCTTCATCAAACTTAATTTTCTCTTCACGTGTCCTCTAGACATGTGTTCCTGATAGTCTACGACAGACAACCGAACGTTGTCATTAAATGTATTACATTACACCTATTTTACGTGTCTCGGCCACGCCTGCCTTTTAACACATAATTATTTCTCCACTTCCTGTTCGCGTGCGCGTGTCAACTTCCGAGCCTACGCAGCATCTGACCCGAACCCCCCCTCCACGGGGGGGCTCCGATAGACTCGCTTATTGAATTTTGCGGCTGGATCTCGATAGGTGAGAACGGCTCGCCGTACTCGAGGCCGCACAAATGAAATAACGAGGCTGGAGTGCGCGGACCGCGATGTGGACCCGGGCACATTTGTCACCATCGAAGAGATGGTTGTAGTGAGTCGGTATAAATAGACCCGGCGGTGACAAACGACCGGTTCTTACGGCAAAATAAGCAAACACGGGCCCCGACGGTAGGGTACGCGGTGCGGGCTGATGCTGTAGGTGTCCTTCCCACCACGATAAGTTCGGGTCACCGTCTCGGTCCACCTTCGCCGGATATGACGGCACTCGCGTGCAGTATAAATGTATCCGTGCGAGCGGGGAACTCATCCTGGAAGGATATCGGTTTAAGACTCGCGAAATATATTTTTACCCGTCGTAAAAACTATCAGGGGGGAGTGCGAGAGTAAAAGAGGCAATATATAAACGATGTAGAGAGAAAAGGAGAAAAGAGTGGAGAGTGTATGTGTGCAACGGGCTGGTCTCAGCAACGAGCCGCGAGATATATCTATGCAGACGCGTCTATATTTACGTGGCGGGCTATCGAGACGAGGGCCGCGAGTGAAAGAGAGAGAGAGAGAGAGAGAGATAGCGCCGTGCATCATCGTCGAATGAAAAATCTGGCGTTTCCTGATGAGAAACGATATTTATAGGGCTCGCGCGCGGTCGGTTATACGTGTCCGAAGTCATGAGCCCGACGTTGATAGTGATCCTATTATGGGTGGATCGACTCATCCGGTTGGCGTGCCAATGGCCGATGCTATCCTTTTCGAAGAGATTTTACGTACTTGGCCTATAATCAGATATACATATACGTACGAGAGATACTACCAAGCAGCGGACGAATCGCCGTGGCGAGCGGTGGGTAAGGACTCGGAGAGCGTGTGCGCGGTCGCTTATTTTATTTTCCCCGGCCTGATTTATGCCGCGGAGGGCGCGGGGTAGCCCCGGCGCGGAACGCTTAAGAGATTGACTCGGTAGACGAATGGACGTCGCTGCCGATCGTATTGCGCGTTACGTACACGCTACGTACGCTCGGCCGGGCAGCCGATTAATTGCCAAGGCGTATATCGCCTTCGGAGCTCGCCGCGCACTCGAGGCGCAAGCGATTACTTATGATGCGAAAAAGGAGGAGGTGGTGCCCGTGGTGGTGTCGCCGGTGGATGCAAATGCCCAGGCGATAGAGAGTATCGATTCTATCGGCGATGCCCGCCGTGTGCACGTCGCCGCCCGTGCGTCGCCGCCCGAGTCGTCGGGGAAAAGTCCTCACCGTCGCGTCGCGTCGCGTCGCGTCGCGCCGGTCGACCGCTTGGAATGCAACCAAGTCGCGCGAGCAAATAGATGGTACCGGCAATGCGGCCGGCGCAAATGAAGCCGGCGAAATTTAATTCCGCCGTCCGCGCGGAGGAGGGACCCGCCGCGTCCGTGCACTATTGTTGAATCGCTGCCAGCGCGTAGATCGGAGGAATGCGACACCGTCTCTCCCCGGCTCGCCCCCCCCCCTCCCCCGCTTCGCCGATTGACCTACATGCGTGCCGATTTTATTGAGGCATCTCGAATACGGAAGGGGAGGCTCCCCTTCCCGGAGAGCGCGCTCGCGAAATGCGCGGCTGCGTTTCCGCAATCGTAAATTTCGTCGTTTATCGCTTACGCTTCCTAATGAGGGTCGACGCGAGAGATCGAACGCGAACGCTCCCGGTTACTAGCGCACGTTTGAAAATCGATGCCGTTTATCTCGGGGAAAACGCGCGTCCGGTTGCCAGCGATTTTTTGAAACGATGCCCAACAACTTCTGGCCCGGAAAAGCGTCCGCTTAAAACTTTTCTGTGCTAGCGCGAATATGAATGGCGCGTCCTCGAGGGAGAACGTGAGCGAATGTGACAAGTTTTATACAGTTTCACTTCATAAATGAAACTCGTCGGATGTAATGTATTTTAGCGTGGTTATATACGTACGCGATATCAACAGACATTATTGTAGCGGTTTGTGTTTATTAAATAATGAGGAATTAAATTTATAATTGAATTATTAATTAAACGCCAATGATTCGATAGACTTGCGAGCTATTACAGCATCTCATTACAGTTTAAATGCAATCTGTTGCGACTTCGTAATAACGACTCGTTTTCGCTAACAATTTCCTCAAAGGCACGCTCGACTATAAATACACGCAATTTTCCTCTTGATGGTTTTCCCTGGTCCTTCCCAATTAAATCCATCACGTCGGAGAGGGCCGAGAGACAAGCTGCGCCGTGCCGTGCCGTGCCGTTGGGTTCATCCGGGGAAATCGGGCGTAAGAAAAAATGGAGCGAGATGAGGGAGAGGCGAAGAAGAGGTGCCAGCGAAAACGGAAGTGAAACGTTACATCTGGCTTAACGGACACGGACGGTGCGACGGTATATAAGGCCGTTCTATATTTACCGGATTCCTGTCGTCGCACGATTCCTATACCGCGGCGATAAGCGCTCGTCCTCAATGACAGATTTACTCTCGCGAAGGGTATTTCCTGATTCCGCAGCGGGTAACGATTCTCCCCCCCGACCCTTTGTGACTGTAGATCCAGCGGGGAGATTGCAGGGGGGATGTTTCGCGGAGAAATCTTAATTGGACAGTTCGTTGGAGTAGCCCGAGTTAAAGACGTTTGCGTGATAGAGAATACCCGCGGTAGGATTAATCGACTTGCCGCTATTACCAACGGCAATGGGGGAAGAAGATATATACTGCGTATAAGTTTCATGCGGCTAGAATCGTATTTCGTGATAATGATATTATAGATTTCTACCTATAAATACGAAAATACACAATTTCTTTTATAAAAAAAGGTTTCTTTATTTAACGAATTATATTTAATACTTTAAATCCAGTCGATTATTGGAATTAACTCTCCGTCAATAATCTGGATCATTTAAGCGAAATTATGTTCCCGAATCTCCTTGTAAATTTCTTTTTGTATAAACAATTAGTTTTAAAACCTATTGGATATTATAGTAGAGATTTTGATAGGTAACACAGGATTTTGAATTTTTTGAAACCAGAATATAAAAACGTGGAGTGGATTTAAAAGATCCGATTTACTGACGGAGAGTTAACAATGCAATTCATATTTTTAGTTTATTAACAAGATACATTTACTGAAAGATAATTACTGGAATTAACCCTTTGTCAATAATTTGAATCTTTTAAGATATAAGCGAAATTACTTTCTCGAATATCTTCTTGTATCAAAATTGGTTTTAAAACTTATTATTATAGTAGAGATGTTGATAGGTAATCCAGAATTTTGAATTTTTTGAAACTGGAACATAAAAACATGGAGTGGACTTAAAAGACCCAGTTTATTGACGGAGGATTAACAATGCAACTCATATTTTTAGTTTATCAACAAGACACATTCACTGAAAGATAATTGGCAATTTGGGATTTTTCTAACCATATTGTTCGCTACTGTACAATTTATTTTAATTGCTCCGCCTGCGAGCGCGTTCGATTTCGCTTTGCGTCGCGGTGGTGCCGCGAGGTAGTTTAGAGGAATCTTACGATTAGCAGAGAGCACATGGAGCCGAGGCGAGGCTAAGCGCGTACATGCACGGCTACGTGCGATCTCTACGAGATATCTTCTCTAGGCAGGCATGGGGTCCGCGCGGCACGTGGATACGTTTTGTTTTGGTACAAATAGGAACACGGCGCCTTGGCACCCGGAGCGGATTGGCTTGTCAAGTTGCCAGGCCCTTGCGAATACGGGATGCCCCCGGGTTTAGTCAGCGGCATTCCTGGAAGCCGGGCTTGCGCGTACCCGATGAATTATTGCGCCGATTTAGAAAGGCCTCCGGTCGGCGAATAGCCGGGATAGTGACGCGCCGCCACTTCTTCAGGCACCTTCGTCGTGCCGACGGATAGCCGTCTTCGCGCAGCTCGCCCTGTGGCCGCCGCGACGTGCGGATACTTCGCGCCGTGAAACTCGCTCGGAAAGCAATCCCGTATACGAAGGTACAACATACACGCGAGGGAGTGTACCTCGCTCCCGCGACAAGCCTTATCCAATTGTATCTCGATCGCTACTGAAAAGTCGTGCCGGACGCTATCGACGTCGAAATCGCTTTAGGAGAACTCTTGTTACACGTACGAGTTGCGAAACAATAACGCCGCTATGAAGACATCTATTGGCTCTCGTGAAATCTTAGATACTCGGCAACGAAGATGCTGAAGAGTATATATACGCGCGCGCGCGCGCGCGCGCGTGTGTGTGTATGTGTGCGTGTAACTGAGAGAGAGAGAGATGATTGTAGATAAGGGATTGTGAATACGGTTTCGTAATGAGCAATCGTAAGCCTAAGATCTCTGAACGCACGATATCTCGATTCGATGAATCATCACGATGATTTCGAAATGTCCGCTGGAGCATGTACCTAGCTTGAGGTACAGCTTCTTTAATATCACCATCGGGTGCTGAAGCGCATGAATATCTTTTGTGAAGTCAATCGAAACTTGTCACGTACCGAAAGGGCAAGCATTGCGCGTGCCTTTTGATCCTTATCGCGACGTACGATATGATAGAATAATAAAGTAAAGTTGTGACACACGTGAGATGGTGAGCTGCTGCGCGCTGTAATACAAGCGAGATCGAATTTAACGGATTATCGATCATCAATTTTGTATTTAGTTAAATGCCATAAATTATAAAATATCTAAACATGATTACAATTTAATTTAACGTTACTCGGATTTTTATTCAGAATTCTAAAATTAATCCTACACTGAAAAAGAATTCTGGTTAGAAACGGACGAATCAGAAAAATCTTGTAGGATAAATGAAATATTCTAGTTATTATAATAGAATTCAATACTTTATAACTTATAATAACTAGAATTCCTATTACAATAATCAGAATAGTTGATCAATCCTACAAGATTTTTCTGATCCATCTGTTTTTAAGGATGTTCTGGCGCTAACATTGTTACATTGAAAGTAGAACTTTTATAGATTGTTTCCATTTGTTATCTAAACACGTGGTTAAAACCTGAAGCCGATTCTCTAACCGGTTTACGAGTTATTGTACTTCTGATTTTATATTTGTTTTTATGGAAAAGCAACATTCTTCTTTTTATATAAATAAAATAATAAAGAAACAATATTGCCAGTATTCTGAAACTTTATTTGTAAATAAATCAAACATTGAGCTGCAACGTTTCGAAAAAAAGTTTAAATTGATTCACTACCTCATTATCGAGTTATTGATAAAAATACAATGCAAAAGTTTCGAAAAAAGATTATAGTGTACATTTAAACTGCCAAAACGTGGCAAATATCATATTAAATGACATTTTTTAAGACATTTACATGATACGAGCACGTTTAATGCATATTTCAATCCTTAAAAAGCACAGAATTTTATCAATTTCATATTGAAGTAACTTTTGGCTAGGATCGTATAGCCAGAGCATCCTTAACTAGAATTTTTGTTCAGCGTAAAGAAACGACTCATTTATTATGGAGTTCATTTATTATGAATCAGAGTTATTATGAAGGGACGAGCGGAGATGATTTGAGAAAACGTTAATTTCGAAATGCGGAATCGGCGCGCACGCCTTCGCGATTCGCGGATTTAGCATGCATATCGCGATCGTGGCGGGAGCGAGCGCCTTCGGAAAGTTCGACTAACGTTGATCTACGTGCTGGAAAGATAATGCATAATACATCTCTGAGACGGCGGAGAACGACCGCGCGGTGGTTGGCGTCGGGTCCGAGGGGGTGTAGTCGGTGCAGTCATAAATTTGCAATAATGCAAATGCCTCGTAGCTTCCGTGCGCGCGGACTTACGCTCGGTAGCCTACTTTACGGCACCGGCGCAGTGGTAAACGCAGCGGTCTCGTAGTGGAGAATGCAGCGAGATGAGCGCTCGGAGGAATATCTCCGCCAGGGAGAGAGAGAGAGAGGGAGAGAAAGAGAGGCGGACTCGTCGCTATTATCGGCTACGCGGTTGTCCTCCGTAATTCTGTCCGCTGGAAGTTACCGCGTAACCTTTTCCGCATTATTACGACACCGTGGAGCGATTATCCACTAAAATGTTACTTCGTGAACGATATTTTTACGGTAATTGGTGACATTTGCGACGCGCCTGACGAGCGACGTCGTGTGGCGTTTATTGTTCGCCTGGTATTTTCCGCAATAATAAAGCAGGCACGTGGGTGACCGTATAGTCCAACTGAGCATTTTTGTGAGAATGCAGATCAAACGGAGCTTTGAAGGTTTTGAAAAGTCGGAATATCTTTGGGGTGATTTATAATTTCTCCAAAACAGTCAGACCTCCCTCTACGCCGCTGTTTATTCCCACCGTTTCATATATAATGCAATTATCTTCGCTACACGCTGAGTAATGAATTTTACATTCTCGTATGCTGCGTCATGTTTCCAAAATATCCGGGATCGATATTCGACGGCCGTTTTACGATCGGTCGTACGGACGTCTTTACGATCTCGACCAAGACGGCCGTGCGTTCTGTCTCTCGCTCCCTCTCAAATCGTAGGCCCAGCCAGACGAATATATAGAGCTGTGACATGCGTCACGCGCGTAGTCGGAGGCGCGGGGGCCACTTGCCCATTAGCCGCGTAAGAGCCGGGAAGTGGAAGGAAACGGGGTTGCGAAGTGGTCCTCTTCCCGCGCCCGACTTTCCTCGCTGACCCATTCCGAGTCTCTCGGAATCGCGATTTAATGGCAGCGAAGATCACAATGACGCTGGAGGGAGGGATGCGTCAAAAGTTTCATGGGGCTGCACGAGGGATGACTCACACAGTGTCCCCGCGTATACGCGGAGTCGAGATTTATGCGCGCCTCTTTCGCGAGTAAACGAATTTCCCTTACTTCCCCCCTTGCGTCGCCTCTTCGAGTCGCTTCTTTTCTTTTCAGGCGGAAGAGAGGAGGAAGCGTGGGCGTAGAAGGGAAGAGATGACGTTTTAATGTTAACGAAGGGCCACGACTTTGGCATTTCCCCCTGTGATATTGCAACATTCGAGATACTTGCGGGGGGGATTGCGAATTACGATTGATAATGCAGTTTTGGCGGGGAGAATAGATGTTTCTCGATAGATCGAGCCTTTGCGGAATGGGATGAGGAGGAACACGGCGTGTAGGGTGGAATCTCGATGGGATAAGTGGATGAGCTGATTTAGGTTGAAATTAGGTCGAGGCATAACAAAGTCCTGCGGCGTTGCGAAGTAAATATTTCATTAGGAGTTGGAAACATTTATTTTATATTTCCTCGCTTTCGACAATCCTTACGTTCGGCGTTTCCGTAACCGAGTTATCCCATCCAGCGAATTTCGTTTCTATTTCGATGAGGCGCGATTATTACCCAACGGCGGAGGGAAGTTTACCTTGCCATAAAGTACGACGTTAAAAGGAGAGTAAGAGGCCTTTCGGGAACGGCATCGCGGGACCTGGCGGGAACTCCCGTTCGATAGAGTTCCTTAAAGAAAAACAGACCACGGCCAGATGCCGTTAAATTGGCACTCGAAGTCGTCCCAGGGCGGCCATGGACCGGAAACAACCGAATTGGGGGACAAATTTAATTTCGCCGAGGCGCGAAACGTGCGTTCCTAACAAGGTAGTCGAAGAGGGATCCTCCTTTTCCCTTTTTATTATGGATTAAGAACATTACGCTGTTCCGAATTTATTTATTTATTTTTAAACGTTCTTGCAATTATTCGTTACTACACGTGTGTTTACAATCTACATTTAAATTCTTAGACATTGAGTAAATTCTCTTTTCCCGTCTGTTCCTTTTGAATTCAAATCAAGAGAGATCTGAGCCTCGCTTTGATATTACACTCGGAGAGGAAGAGTTAATATCGAGTCGCCCGAGGAACTCGGTAATTCTCCTCTTACACATAATTAATCCACGCCTCCGCAACAAATCGCGGCTCTCGCGCAGGCATCCTCCGCTATTTATAGAGCGATCTATTTGCGCCCGCGGAGAGTACACCCCGACAGTCATACCTCGTAACCGGTCGCCGGTGTTCCGGATCGAAAACGCGCGAGAACAAGCGAAGCTGGAAGAGGCAGGCAGGCAGGAGGAGAAGGAGAACGAGGCGCAAGTCCGCGAGGTAAAGGCCGCTAACGAGGCCTTTGGGCGATTAACATCGGCATTTTAACTACGCGGGGCCCCCGTTGATTCCAACGGGGCCCATATAACTCCTACGCGTAATCGTGTCGGCAAATAACGAAGGCCGGGGGCTGCTGCCCTACAGTGCCGTACACGAAATCCTCTTGCTGAGAGCACGCATTATTAGATCGGTATCGCGCCGGCACGTGGGACACGCCGCGCCAGAAAAGGAAGGAGATTCGGGGCCCCCGGTCCCGGCGAGAGATCGATCGATCGATCCGAGCGGCTATCTTCCCGAAATTGAATATCTTTGTTCGCTTTAATACGCCGCGGCTTGTTACACTCGCGCTATCATTACGGTGACCATATTTCTTTGAGAAAAATTAAGGACACCGTCACCTATCCTTCTTCCATGAAGTGCAATGTAAATTTATTATCATTAATATTTCTTCCCTGAACATACACTGAGAGAAAAATGTAGTTACTTTTGGCCTCAACTATAATTTTATATTTCTAATAATAAATATAATTCACCCCAAAAAAAATAATTTTGATATACGTGGAATCCTTTAAATTTTAGAGGATTTTACTCTTATTT
>VBVQ01001443.1:0-22564 GCA_011636635.1 Tetramorium simillimum
ATGCGGTAACTCCCGGGAGATCTGTTCCGGGCTTCCCGGAATCACCGATCTTCGTTTATTCGCCTCTTCGAAGAAACGACCACGACTTGCGCTGGATACATGTGTGTCACGTACGAAGAAATATTATTATCGAGAGACTGAAATAGAGGTGATTAACAAAGAAATTCACTTGTGTTTCGTCACCAATAATATACATTCCCAGGAGGTAAGACGAGACCACGCTGATCTGACGAATCGGCGAAGTACGCATCTCCAAAACGGACACTTCACGGGATCTAATTTTATACGCTTTATTTTTCCGTAAAACCCACACGCACCGAAATAGCCCGCTTCTGAGTTATTACAGCATTGAACTAGCGCGAGCTTTTCGGTCTTTCGTGAAACCCGCGCCGTTGCCTTGGCTTCGATTCCCGTCGTCGCGTCCTCAAAGGTTACCGCGCACGCCGGGACTCACCTCGTTGCATTAAAATTCGTGCCGCGTATATTTCTGGCGCTGCGCCGCCCCCGATGCGACGAGAGCCGAGAGACGGCAACGCGTGCGAACTATAATGGCAAGGCGTCTTTTTTCCTTTCTTGTGTCTCGCGACGGGGGATTCCGCCTTCAGCATTCGATCGAATTCCCGCGGCCCCGTTCCGCGAACTCCCGCGTCCTCGTGCCTGACATTTTTCGAAAGCCCCGCTCGTTCGCTCGCCTTGGCACCGACCCCACCGAGGTGTACATTTTTCCGATCGCGGTATCATGTGTCGCGAGTATTTTCAGAATGTCCTGCTTTGTTTATGATATTCGTCGCGCCGAAATTGCTTCGAAATATCACAAATTCCGCCAATTTCGCTCGCTTTCTCGCAATAATATTTCATCAGTCTGGATATTACTTTACATCCTATGAAGCGCAGAAATAAACGATTGCGATTTATATCTCCATCGGAAGCATTGTGAAATCTAATTTCATTATAAGTTACAACAAATACAACTGATTATGTAATTAAAAGGAATTAAGAACAGATAATTTTGTATTTAATCACAATTTTCTTTAATCACAATAACTTCTAATAAAAAGTACAAATATATACGCGGCAGAGAATTGCATCGTGCGAATAGACTACGGAGAATAAATTCACGGTTAACGGTTCGATAGCGATCGCGTGGGTGTAACGCTCTAACGAGTCGTGTCATTCCCGGATGATAATGTCCATACGGGCGGGAGACAGCGGCGCGTCGACCTTCGTGTCGATCTCGCCGCGAATTAACGACATTCCCGGCTAGCCTATGTCACAATGTGAGGAGACCTATGACCAACGACGGTGGCCGGCGAATCGTTTCTCCGAACCGAATGCGCGAATCATGACGCATAAATTGCCGTGATTGTCCGCGCATGGCCGAGTCGGGACAAAAGGAGAGAAATTGCGACCAGGAACTTCATTTGCGTCAGACCAATTTGTACCGAGTATCCCGACGTGCGTCGTAAATCATCGTCGACGGATGTCGCTCGACGGTACCTGCCGTTTTCTGAATCAATTCTCAAAAGAAACAGAATAAAGTGGATCCACGGAGAATACTAATGCACGAACGCAAGAAATAAATTGTCGTAAGATCTAAAATGGAATGCAATTCTGAGGTAATGCGGACTTTGCAATTGCAATTGCAATAGAATCGAAGAGTTATCGTGAACGATCTTGATTACTTTGAATTTGGTCAGCGATATACAATATGAATTATGAAGAGCCGACTCGCCGCGCGTTGCTCTACCGAAAATACAATTGAGAAATAATTAATAGAGATATATTGCTCTGCACAAATTTGATGAAAATGGCTTGATCGGTTTTCGATTTGACCGCATCAATAATTCGCGTCGCTACAATAACTTGGAGTACTATCGGTACGTCACGATCGGGTCAGATCCGGAGAGTATTTCAACGTGCTTCTCAATATAGTATTCGTTAATTCCGGAATAACGACGAGAATAAGCGTCGAGCAATCGCCTCGCGCGGGGGTCTCGTACGGATCGTTACGGCGGAAAGTGGGGCGCGTTCGTAGAGTTGGTAGAGTTGGGGAAAATCCTATAATAAAATTACAATAAGTTATCTCGTACGCGCCAAGATCAGGAATTTCATCCCATAACCCCGCAGAGCGTGCAGGCCGCGCGAGGAAGCATTACCCGCCGAGAATTGGATGCATGCCACACCGATAGACGCACACGACCTGACTAATTGAACATGCACTTCGTAGGCTTATTCCGGTTCTTCGAGGAAACCTCTTTCGCAAGCTCTCGCATACCTTTCCGCCCGCCGCAGTTTATTTCCGTTGTATAATTCGTGAAAATAAATGTTTCTCCAGAACGCAGGCGTTTTCTCGAGCGCGAATCCGCTCGCGAGCGGAATAAACCCGTCCAAACTCGTCAAGCTCGCCTCATGACAGTTATAAAACCAGAAAATTCAAAGTGACTCCACGTGAAACGTAAACGCCGAAATGCGATTAATTAACGAGTGAAATGAACATCTGCGAGGTGTCGCGTACGTCCGCAATATGATGCGGTGAATAATTTCGCGCGTTGCATAAGTCAGAGCATCCTGAATAAAAGGAGATTCATCCGTATATATATCTCTTGAACACATTTCACAAAATATACATACGATATGCACATATGTAACTACACGATGATATATTTATTTAAATGATAAATTATATAAATGTATCACACACAATTATATATCGTGTTAAAGATCATTTTATTTCTGTTATTAATTCTATATAATTGAAATTATTTTTAATTTTTAAAGAGAAAGAATGATCTGAATGTAAAATTGTAAATGTAATTGAGTATGATGCAAATGTAAAATTAATCATGTCAATTTCAAGATAAAGTAAAAACAATTATTAGAGAATTTTGTCCACGTGTTCGAATCGCACTTCTACTAGGAATCAACAGTGAATTTCCATCAGGAAAACTACGATGGCGCATATTTATCAATTTCTACTGATGTCACTTAATTCGCGGATTGCATTTGTTTATCGTGACGTGTGTTATGAACAGTAATTATCCCTACGTCAATATTCCTAGGAAATCAGCATTATTAATCGCAATTTCTTCACGGCAAGACTTTGAACTTGTCATTGCACAGATTATTTTATTTAGTTTTGAATTCCGCGTAATGAATGTTGCATAAACATAGTTTACACATTAATAAAGACACTATTTATCATCAGTGAATACATTTGTTTGTTATTACCAATCGTATAAAAATTTCAAGATCGAACAAGCATTCAAAACCAGAGATTTGATAAAAATCTACTTTAATATTAAAGAGATTTTTTTTATTTTTTGCTGTTTCTTTCGCGCGTTTGACACGAAATTAAATTCACTGCTTAGAAATAGCTATTTCTTTTTAATCAACTTTTTAATCAAAAGATGTATTAAATATCGTTCGGAGAAAAACTAATTATTTAAAACAGACCTGTCAACATCTTCTTGACAAGATTAATTACAAGATGTGTGCCTGCGCCGTCATCTACGCAAGCTGTTATTGATCCGAATCGAGTGTGTTTCGTTAGTGGTTGCGAGCCACTTGGTTTTTCTCTACGCCGCAAGTTCGAGTACTTTTAGCTAAGCATACAAAACACGTCCTCTATTTACGGAGCGATTCCTGGTAAACTAGAAGCATCGGTATTTAGCGAGAAACGGCTCGCGTTGCCATAAATTATCCTGCGCGATCGACCGGCCAGATTATTAATCTCCGAAGATAAATAGTCTTCGTTAATTTGACCGCAATAATATTTCCGCGTCGAGGAAAATATCGATCCCTCGCGGCCAAGTAACTTCGTCTAATGAATTTTTCACGTCCGCAAAAAGCAACGCTCTATTTTTAATATCGAAGAAATATCGGTCAAATGGATATTAATTATTTAAATTAATTAGTGTATTATTACCATAAAAACGGTGCGCAGGCATTAAAATATGCACGTCTAATTATTCATTATAATTCTGTTATTTCTAAAATGATTTTTTACGTTACTATATCTGTAAAAAGAAGGATATATTATGCACGCGTTGAAGCTTTCCTTAACTTTCAGTAATTGTTACTAATGCCAATTGCCAAAAATGTTATATATCGAATAGCTTATAATTTTTTCAGATGAAATTATCTTACACATCTTTAGCGCTCTTTATGCCAATTTTGTCCAATCCTATTTCTGTCAATCGTATATTTCAGATTTGAATAAATGCGATCACTCAAATATTTGTGGCCTTGAATAATAGCAATCAAACCAAATATATACCAAACCAAATCAAACCAAATATATAAATAGACACGAGGTTTGTTCAATTTTTTCGATTTATCTCGTAGCATTTATGCGATTTGATAATACAGTACGTAAATTCCGAAATATCGAGCAGAACGCACCGTTCTTTCGAGAAGCATACAGCAATGCCAATTAATCGTTAAATGACTAGCTCCATATTTTTTTCAAGAGATACACCTGAGAAAATATTGACGGCCGATGATGAATTCCGGTGCTTTTTACCGGCGGTTTCCATTTGCGATCGATGCATCGGGTGGGTGCCGAACGCTTTCGGATGAGCACACAAAACACGTACACGTATTTGCGGAGCGATTTCCAGTAGCCGCACGACGCCGTTTCACGAGAAACACTTCGGCAATCTCGCGAAAGAACCGTCGCGAAATAAAACGGTGCCACGGAGATGTTTGTTCCGCGGAAATCATAGGAAGCTCTTGGAACAAATTCCGATAAGCAACGTAGTTTCAGAGCGGTTTCTATGCCGGAAAAATGCAACCAGCAGAAAAATGCAATTGCCATGAATGCAATCGAGAAGACCAAAACATGTATTATTCAACTATTTAAGTTAATATACTCATGATACTTAATAGAGTGTACAAAAATGTTGAAAGTATTGCTATTCGTGTGAAAAAAATTAATTCTATTATTTTTCTACAAGGTGAAAATCTATATTTTATATATAAACCTAGTTAGATTACTTCGACAAAAAAGTTCCTGTTAACGCCAGAAATTTTTAATTATATAATTTCTAATAATATCCCTTTCTTAAAATTAATTTAAATTTAAAACTAATTTTTGTTTGAGAATTTTTTACGATAAATCGCATCAGTTATATTCCCGTACTTTATGTAATATAGAATGTAATGCAGCTAATTATGAGCAACGAGATACGCTTATTAATTTTCCAAATAATGAGATTTTTATATCAAAGTTTATATTTGTCGTTCAGTCTTGCTTTGCGAACGTTAACAACGGTACCAAAAACGGAGGAGGACGAGTTTCTATCTGTACGGGGGTGAACGAGACGGTACGTTTGATCGTGTGTGGATTCTTCGGCGTTTCCGATTCCAGCGTCGACTGCTCCTGAAACTGATCCCAATAATGGAAACTGTTCTATGGTCGGTGCGAAATCGCCGGAATGCCGCGAGACTAGCCGACGGAATTTGCGCGAGATGGTGATCAACCGGGATCGAATCGGCACAAAATCGCTCTCTATGTCCGACCAGGATAAAAAGAAGATATTCTCCGCGAATAAGGATTTGTTCTGGAATCCCGTTCGATAATTCATGGAGACAAAATCACGCTGTTCCACGAAACGGTCTGTCCACGATAAGGAAGAACGTTTCTCTTACCGCATAAAAAATGTATTTTCTTATATGTCTGGCGGAATTACGTCTTTAAGGATATTGTATCTTTTATCGAGTTAATCTCTCCTGAGAAAAATTAATACAAAGCATCTCTTATAATTTAAGAAAGGAAAGAACACATTCAGTTTATATTCTTTCTCTTTATCAATTAAAAATTAATTTTAACCAATTCAAAACTAATATTTTCTTTGAGAAAAGAGTATAGAGAATTTTGTAACATTAATTAAGTGAGACATATGTGTATTGTCTTTACTTAAGCACCGAAATCCTCTGGATAAGGAAATAAATATTATCGCGGATTTTTTCTTAAACCGGAAGATTAATGTGTATTTTCGAAAATTATCATTGATACATCAGCGATAATTGCCAATCAAACTCGATACTTAGTAATGATGTAATCAGAGACGAAAACATCCATTCATTATAATAATTGTTTCCATATAGCATATGTAAATAATGCATGGTCTATAAAAGCGAACACGTCGACGATCGCAAGCTTATTATTATGATTTCATATGCAAAAGAATGATCGCTCGCCCACTCGAAACTTGCGTTACGACATTACGTGTACAGTATGCATGTATAATAATCTCTCGTGCACGCGTTACAGGAAATACCACACGTAATTCTATAACAACATATTCACTTTACTCATTCAAAGTCACGATTTTTCGATCTGTAGGAAAGTTTCTGAAAAATTTGTCTGAAAGATTTGACCGAGCTGTAGTTATATCGATCGGAAATTCCGACCGATTTCGGCTTAAACAGCCAGGGAACAAAAAAGACAACTGGGTACCTCTACCTCTTTAATTGTCCGCTAGGAGCAAAGTTGTTCCAGTGAGAAAAAAAAAACAGGTAGCGTCCTGGCAAAAGAGGCCGATCTCCTTCATTCAGAACTCGCACAGCCAATGCAATTTTCAATCCCTTTCAAGACCCCTGATCAACGACGGGGACCTTCCATTCAACATTTCTTACGCCAACGGCGTCCCCGGAAAGAAGCTCCTTGATATTCTGTCGGCGCTCACGCATCCAGCCCGCGCGCTGATAATACTCGCTTCAACGGGGTCCGATGCCCCCTCATTTCCCCTCGCGGGGGCCGATGTCCCACCATTCGCGCGAGGAGATCCCACAGAGGCCCCGTCCGCGTTACGTGGACATAAAAGGTAACCCCACGGCCACGAGGATCGTCTCTCTGACACATTGACACGTTGGCCACTGAGCTTACATGTAGGTTCCTCCTTTCTCTCTACTTGTCGGAGATTCCTCTACCTTTTTTCTCAATCTTCTTCTGAAGCGTCAGAGCCTCCTCTCTAGATTATCCGTCTCTTTCCTTCTCAATACTGATCTCATGCCATCTAATCGATTACTCGATGGACCTTTTTTCCTACCCGCCATGGGATTCCAGTTCGCCACAAAATGCGCGCAGGTGTTCGGGGATACGGGAAATTTGTGGCAAGGGTTAACGTTACAGCGTTACACAAAGATTGAGGGGCGTTACGTTGCTCCCGTATATGCGTGTAGGTATAAGTACGGAGATGAGACTCCGGTTCGCACATTACGAGACGCTATGAGTCAAGGGTTGCTTTGCGACACACACGTGCTGCGCACGTATGTGGTAGTAAGTGGAAACAAGTGGAAACTGCGCGAGTGAACGTAGCATATATTCTCTGTTACTATCACGTATATTCTCTGTTGTAGCTGCATTGTGGAGTCTTGTAAATTGCGTTATCATACATTATCGCGACATCTTGTCCGCGACTGTAAACTAATTGCCCTCGTCTTAAGTGTCTGCCGTATTATCTATGCAGTCTTGAGCAGTATATTATTCCGATATTAAACACCATATGTCTTCATATTAATTTTAACTAAAATAGATATCAGAATTCATTAAGAGCCCTTGCTTTTGCCGCACAAAGTTCAGATAGATTTAGATTCTTCGGAAAAATATATTTTATAAACTCGAAAGAAATGCCGGGATACAGTTTAGGATCTCAAAATTCTTGTTTTCAAATCGTTACCACGTGCCATCCCCGGAAAGTCATCCCAAAAGCATCGGATGACTCAGCCCGTTGGAAAAATAACTGTGAGCTTCCCGGCGAGCCGTGCGGACGGTGAGTACAAAAAGCGCACCTCGAATCCATACGAGAAACAGGTTGTGCATGATGTCCTGTCACCGGTACGGCGAACCTGATCTCCTACGAACGAGCGAGATAACCCGTTGGAGCGAAGGAGACAAGATGGAGGGAGCCAGGCCGCTTGACGGTCAGGCCGGCGAAGGGGAAAAAAAAAGGAGCACAGCTTGAGAGGAGGAACAGAAAGAAGGCAAAGAAAAAGAGAAACGACGAGGCAGAGGGAGAAAGAAAGAATGCGGCACTACGAAAGCGAGGGATGAGACGGAACGACGGAGAAGGCCGGGCGAATAATAATAAAGAGACAAGGAGGCGAGATAACGCACGGCGCCGCTCTGGCGTCCATTCATGCTTTTTACTCGTTAGCGGTTATAGCTCGCACGGGTCGGCTAGTCTCGTATCACCTTGTCTCACCTGCCCAATCCTCTCACTCCTAGCCTTTTTCCCTATTGATCTCACTCTATATAGTCTCTAGAGAGTACGTACGAGCGGTCTGCGCAGTCTGAACCAATTGCGGGATCCTCTTCCGTCTTATTCATCCCTATAGGATTCGCATCTCGCCGGATGTGCACATGACACGGGAAGCAATGATGATTTAACTCAAATAATTAAAATTTTTTAATTATTAGATAAATAATATATTTTTTTAAATATTTTATATATTTTAATAATCCTTAAAATGTAAAATAATTAAGAAACTACTGAGTGTGTGTATATGTGTGCGTTCATTTAAAGTTACACAAATAATTATTCCAACTTTTACATCCTAAAAATAGAATATTTATTTACAATTATAAAAATTTGATTCAATTAGAATGTAAAAATTTTCAGAAAATTATGGGGAAAGAGAAGTACGAATTTTTATCATGTAACTTTATGATAGCCCGATGATTCTACACAGTTTCGATCACATTACTATCTATGATATATTGTACTATACACGAAGGAACTAATCGATTCGGTCGCAGGTGTGAGTGTGCGTACACACGCGCAACGAGTATGCATGCGAGTATGCGAACGCGTTGCAACGCAGCAGAGCTTCTCTCTTGCCTTATTCGCTCCTAATACTTTGGAACTAGTCACAGTTTCAAACTATCTACTAGTCTTCTCTATGCAACACATATAACATCTACCGCACATGTACGATGCATATCAATATTATTGACGTGTAATAGAAGCATGTTCCTAAATATTATATTACATTTACAAAATCAATTAATAGAATTTAATCAGCTATATATATCTACTATCGCATTTTGGGTATTTATATCTAATCAGATATCATCGATATATTCACGTCTAAAACTCGAGCGATTGATTTCATTAAGCTACCATTGCTAACGCTATTACGTGCGAATCTGCGCATAATCGATAGGATCGCATAACTCACGATCGTTTTCACGATGGAGGGATAAACCTGCTGTTTCGATCTAACGATCGGAGTCATCAGTGGTGAAATTGTTCAGGAAATCACACGAGCGGTGAATTACGGTTGTTAAAGGATCATTTTCTCGCGTGCGCGCGCATATCGATATATCGCGCAGGAAACTAACTTATTGCAATCATGCTGTCAATAACCTACCCAGATAAAATCAGTTTAGTTCAACAATCTCTCTCGATTGGTAGAGATAGATAAGGTTGCACACAGACGATTTAAACAAGTTGTGAAGCGTGGCTAATATTGTTTCTAACATTTTTAACCTGCTTCTGCGTTATTCAGAGCGTACCGGATAATTAGAATACAAATGTAATTTGACATATTAGTACGGTGAAAGAGATACTGAAAATTGCGTTGGCGAAAATTGCAACCGACTCACAATCAGATCCGATATTACAGACCTGCTGTGCGATCAATATTTGTCAACCGACCTGCCTTAGAAAATAACGTCGTTAAGAGTCAAACGTTCAATTATCACATTATTATATCAATCGGGAAAAAATACCTATACTAGAAAACTTGAATTGGCATGGCGAAAGCATAGACTCACGTCGCTGATGCGTTGGCGATCGTAATCAATGTAAATGTAGTATTACGGAACCGACACCGCACACGCCGATATATCAAGCTTCAATTCACTTTCGAGAAAATAACGTCGTTAGAGATCAACGTTCAATTATCTCATTATCGTCTATCGGAATCGGCAGTGGATCAATGGACCTAATAAGCGTTCTCCCCGTTAAAGCATGCGTTTGTGCAGCAGCGTGCACAAATCGCGTGCATGCATTATGCATTAAAATGCTCCACATCCGCGTGCTGAGTAACGATGAATGAAAGGCGATTCCACCTACGCGCCGCGCGATAGAGAACAGAACAGGCAGCGAGATATCAATTATCGCGTCCGGTTATTACGTACAGCGTGTGCCTCTTTTCTCCGTGTCGTGCTCGTTCCGACATCGACATTTTCGCGATATCGCAATTTCATGCCGACGATGCATACGAGAACGAGAAAACGATTTATCAATTACCGCGAGAACGAGTAGCCGATCGACAAGTCGTACGCCGGTAATTTGCATTCGGCCTGGTAAAGTGTAATGCGATTGAAGATAATGTTTACTCGTATCGTAAATCTTACTGTAATATATATAAAGAAAGAATATCCGAATTGTAATTTATATATCTTTAACGAATATATTAGCAATTTGTCATTTCAATTCGCTCGAGTTAAACTTTATATAGGAACTTATGCGAGAACAATACAAGTTAAAAACTTTTAAAGAATCCTGAATTGTAAAAATATTTAATCATTTAATTTTAATTTATGTACATAAATGCTAAACTGTTGAAACGGAAATGTTTTTTCCTAACTAAACATTACGTGATTCATTATTATGCGTTCTTGTAACATTATTATGTATGTGAATAGTTTTAGAGAGTTCTCTAAATCTTCGATAATAATTTATTAATTAATATTTACATTATTTGCATCTATATTGATTTTAAATTGAAGAATTGTTAATTTTATTGTATTCTTATTGTTTTGCCTTAAATATAAAAAAATTTTTTAAATTATTTTAAATTTGTAATAATTGGCTTGAAGGCGGTCAAGAAAAGATTTCATGTCTCAATTATCAGACTTGATATAATCGCGAGTGATAATTCGCGGTCATCGGAATTCTCCGGGGAAACACGCGAAGAGCGGAAACGATTGGATCTCAAATCCGTGTCTGATTAAAGTCCGAATTGAATCCGTGTCGATCGAACTGGCGCTTCGCTCGTTAAAGAAGCACTTTTGTTTTCGCCAGCGCGTATCTGCGATTATTCTTCCCGGGTTCGCGTATCGTAGAATTATGGTTTCAATTTAATAATTTGCGAGTCTGTACGAGGAGGAAGAATAATTTGAAGAGTAGTTGCCACGATATCCATTTCTATTCCACACATTCAGATTTTTTTTTCATCCAGTGACACACAAATCTATTGGTCATATTTATCGGTCAACTTTCACCTAATCTGTTTTCCCTTGTGTCTCTTGCTTCTCTCCAATATTCTATGGGCGGTTACAATAATAATGTAATGCTTTCGTAAGATTAATTTAATTTACATAGTGCAAGCTACTCCCACGCGTAATAATAAATTTATCACAACTGAACGCCTCAATATGATTTCAAAAGGACATGGCACGACATTAAAATTTTTTTCTCTTACAATCAAATGTAACTTTATATAATATTCTAAACTAGCCGCGTATGCACATTTGTTTATTATTTATATGCAATTATAACTGCATAATATATTCTTCAAAATTGATTCTTTCAAAATTGAAATTCGTTCTACGCCTTTTACGGTATTCGTTGTGTTTAAAGAAAATTCCGGGACACCCCTGACATTTCTCAGAAGAAAGGTGTACAACGGAATTCGATCGAGCCGTCTCATTTCAGTCTACGAATTATCTATTTATTTCCAAGAAAAATTTTCTGATTTTTCTCGAAGCCTTCAGGAATTTTTTAAACTCTGAGAAACAATAAACCTTAAAGGTTCGAGATCTTTATCCTCGACATAGCGGCGTCTGTAAAACGATATGCGATCCGTAATCTTCACGGTCTAAGACCAAAACTTCTAGATCGTATAACGTTGGGAAAGAGAAAAAGAGTAAAAAGAACGAATGAGGAAAGGGAAAATGAGAAAACAGGAGGGGTTAGAGCTCATCAATGAGACGAGGGTAAGTTAAAGCCGGGAATGCCTTCGCCGACTCGCTTGTATAATTTATCGTCGAGATTCCCGATTGAACCTATACCCATTGCGCGTTATTTAATGAGACGTCGAGATCTCTTATGATATCGATGGGAAAACAAAAAACATAATTACGTCTCGCATCGGCAAAGAGTACCGAGTCTTCCCATAATAAGGTGTATTTCACGTTCTCGATCGGATCACCTGATATCACTTATCAGCACGGGTATAATACTCTGTTGATGTTATCTCGCGATAATATTGTCCCGCGATCGCACCAGCGCATCTGCATTACTGTGGCTAAAGATATAAACGTGTATGTATCCAAGTAGTTGATACGAAGCTAAATACGTAACTGCGGATGAAGATATTTATGTTATATCAAGTTGCGAGCAGATAAATCAGAAACCATAGAAAGATTGAATTCTTTAATATTTTTAATGTTAAAAAAATTTCATCTTATTATATTAGAAAATATTAAAAATTTCTTTTAAAGAATATACAATAATTTTATGTCAATAAAATTTTAAGTCAATCGATTTTTTTTTAAACAAATTAAAAAAGATAGTTATTTTAATTCTTTTCTGATCTGAACATACCTATATTTAATGTCTCTTAGTTAAGTTTTGTCTTTTTACAATCAGTCGCATTGTCAGATTTCAAGCGTCATGACCTTCTGCATATGTAAATCAGATATATAGAATCTACAATTTATCTACAACGCCGATTCTAAATAGCTTTCTAGAGAGAGATACTCATCACAAAGTATTCTTGATAGATTGCTTTCTTCTTGTACCTACTTTCAAAATTTGTCGATTTTCGAAGCATTTTTCTACGATCTAGATAATTGTTCCGAGAATAAATATAAGATTCTCGCAACACATTATACATATTTGTCACGAGCACATTTCGCCTTAAAAAAGCCTTATCAAAGCGATTGCGTGGAACGATAGCAAGGCTCGAATCGCGATGTACGCTTCGTCGATGACAGCAATGACTCATCGTAATTTGACAGAGTCGCTTGCAAATAAGGCCGATAAAAAGCAGATTGCGTATTAGTCGGGCCGCTGATAAGATTCGGTCATACTCTAATCACTTGTTTTTTGTCGTTAGTCATAATCAACGCAGCGTTGTAAGCAGAGTAAACAACTTGCGGGTATTTCTGTTCTGTCTACCCACGCGAGCACTTAATTCGGGCGATAAAAATTACGCTGGATGACGGTTTGTCTGAAAGGGATCCGTTGTGCCATGTATAATTCATCTCGGGTTGACCTTTAACCTTTAATGCTAAATTTAACAATGCCACGATTATACGAAATGAGGAAATACGTAGAAACCGCATTCGAATGAATTTTTAAATAAACTTGCATACGCTCGGAATTCATTACGGCAAATGTAGTTTTAAAATGTCCTTTGCATTGCAACGCCGTTTTATTCGAGTAAACTGTAATTTAGAAAACTCTTTCGTGGTTAATTAACGAAACATGAAAAGCATATTTTTCGAAACCTCAAGCACGATGTATATTTTAAACAACCTATATATTTTAAATAACATTGTGCTTTTTTTCATATCCGACGGTCTCGGTACATTACGATTATCGACTTTATTTCATACGATAGATGCTTCGCACAAGTGGACTGTAAATCGTCGATGAAGCGACACCGCCGATGTTATCAGTGCAAATCGGTCGTCCAAGAAACGAGATACCTCATTCTTCTATAGGGAAATGATAAGTGAAATTGTGATATCAATAAAACGTATCACAGATTTTTTTTTACTGACTAATATCTTTACAAAATAGCCTGTCAAAACAATGATAAAATTTTTATTTAATCTTTATTCTGGGATTTAAAAAATCGGGATGTATGTGTGGTCCTGATATTTTCCTAACCTAATCTAATATTTTCATAAAATTTTATGAAATTGTTAAAAGATAGCTTTATATAGAAATTCTTGAATTATAACAACCATATAAAAATAACGGAATATAAGAAGGAAACTTTTATCAGGAATTAAGAGAAAATATAGATTTACTCGTAAACTTTTATAAAAATATAACGTGCCCAAAAATACAGAGAGATTATCGATCCTGTTCTCGGAATATAATCCTTAGAAATCAATCGAGTTGGAATATCCGAAGCAGTTGCAGTCACAACACTTCGTAAAACTTTAAGTTCCAACACATCAAAGGACATCTTATAAAAGGACTAACCGGAAACGCCCACTACTGCTCGAGAATTCCACTTCAAGAACAATGGACGTCCCTATTCATCTCTCTAAGGCAGACGTATGGTCGGAGTCTCTTCCGGTGGAAATTGGCGGAAGCTGCGAGTCACGTTCGAACGGGATTTTCTAGGATGTGTATACTGCAGGCAGACAGTGGAGGAGAGACCTTTTCCTCCTATTTCGTCCACCCTCTTTTCGTCCCTTAACCGACCTTAGTGCTGCTCGTTCTCACCCTCGAACTCACGAATAGATCCCCTAGAGAGACCAAGCTGATCGGGGAAACCCGCCTCGATAACATCGATGTCTTACGCTTTTCCTCGAAGATTTACGGTTTCTTTGTCTCGAGAAGACATACCGATCTTAAGGAAGATACTACAGTGGAAAAATTACAAAATACTCTTCAAGAAACTCTATTCCAGTTTCTTCTCCTCAGTAATTTTTCTCGAAGCTTCAGCATTTTCCATGATAAATATCAGTTTTAAATAAAGATTCTATAAAAATAAACTTTACCTATAATTAACTAAAATTCCAATTTTGTCACATGTTCCAAACTAAAAGTTTAATTTAGCGAATCCTGTCAATTTCATTATCAAATAACTTTACGCAATATTTGTAGTTCGCGCTAAAGAAATAGCTATTTCAAAGTATACATCAAGGAATTACGGATTTCTCGAGTTCACTCTTTTTTCATATTATCTAATCTTAATAATAAAAAACAAACGATGGCCACATCAAACTGGACGTGTATACGACGTTTATACGAAAGCAATATTTTCGCTGGAATCTTTTTACAGAATTGCTGATGATGTTATTTCTGGTCGAATCGATATCTTGACCCTCGGTATACTCGGTATACTCGTTCAGCAAGTTTCGCGAGCAACGCGAATGAAGGGAGGCCGACGCCGCCGCCGTCGCCGTTTGAATGGGAGACCTCGGCGTTGTGCCGCGCTCGCCGAGGGCGATCACTCACGGGGAATAAAAGCGAATAAAGAGATATACGGCGACAGGCTCAGGCCGAGGACGACGCGACGCCTCCGAGCGTCGTCCGGGTGGCTTTTTATAGCGAGGCCGCGGATAACGACGGTCTTAACCATCACCGGGTCGTCCGTAAAATATTCAGGTAACGTCCTACCTCTAGCGCACCTATTTTCGCCCCGGCACCGTTCTCCAGAGCGCGAGCGCGCGCCCCACTTCTCTTCCGGGGAACTCGTTGAACTCGGTCGGCCAACAGCCGCGTCTCTCCGTCGCTCGCTTGCGCCACCCGGCAGCAGGATAATTGGACGACCGAGTGACAATCTGACAGGTGACAACCGCGACACGATTGTAACTGGTCGACAGGCGAGAGCATTCCGACGAGAGACGACGCGAGAATGACTGGAGTGCATGTGTGGAGAAAATTAATCTCCCGGCTTAGCTGGATCATCTCCCGGCGGTGCGTACTTTAACGTACGAATCATTTTGCAAGCGACGTAAACGCAAGAGATCGAGATTGTCAGCGATTTGCTACGTAACGATCAAATTAGATAACTTTGTAGTATGATATGCAGAGAATGGAGGAATGAAGAATTTTTCACACAGACGGGAAACGAGAATCTTGATCTTGTTAATTTAGCAATTGCAGTATACTTTCTAGAAATAGTAACAATATAGTGTCTATTTATTTCTTATTCCGATGCATCTATCTCGATTTTATCCATTTGTAATCCTGTTAAAGCATTCGATTTAACGTAGGTAACTAGATGACGATCGATTATTATCAGTCCCGGGTAATTAATACGAAACGTGTAATCCACGATCTATAGCGGATAATGATTAAAAATGAGATAATTATCTCATCTGTCGATATTATCAATTTTATATTAATGTAATTAATGTACATACATATATGTATAATGAAAACATTCAAAGTTTTATAACATTGAATTTCTTTCAGTCAAATATTTAAAAGAAATATATATTTTGTAACGATATATACTCGTATTTCGATCAAAAATCACTGAAAATGCTTTTAATAAGTCTTTTAATTATAATTATCTGTTTAATGGGTATATATTAAACTTTGTACAAAATGGACATTTAACTAAAAATTTAACATATTTTATATTTTCGCGCTGGTGGTAGGATTTTTTATCTGCTTCTAATTAAAAGATTCATTAAACTTCGACATAATGAGTATAACTCTAAATTGTTATTAAATAAAGATAATGTATCTCATCAGCGGAGTACAAGCCTCATGGCGCCGATTGTGGAAAAGCAGTGCAAAGTGCCGCGTTCCCATTTCGTGCTCTTATTGTCGTTAATAGTAGACATAAATAAACAGTTATCTAGACACGTTGCACAACGTGCCACCGTCGCGCGCGCAAAGCACTCTTCATTCTGGCAAGTCATTAATGGCAAAGACTGTAATTACCGATGGCAAAAGGTCGCTCATCTGCCACAAAATTACTGGCTTGCCCGGATCGCTCTTGGATATCCGATTGCACCGATTATATTACTGCGACATGTAATTGAATTAATTACGGATGAACGAGAGGATATCGATGATCACCGATATGAAAACTATAATTTCGCTCTAGCGAGTCCTCGCATGAGCCGAAAGAACTCGTCGTTCCTTTGTCCGATATAAATCCGAAAATCTGAGATATTGCACTTATATTAACGAAGTATATATAGAATTGTAACACCGAATACGGTTTTCAGAAAAGTCAAATTCATATTTAAACATTTCGTATTCGTCATTCAATACTGAAATTTGTAGATATAAGACAATGATAGTACAAGTTTTATGATACCTGATGTATAAGAAAAGACAAAGTCCACATTGTCTAAAATTAAGCAATCTTCTTCTACTTAAATTTCTATTGAAATTAAAATTTTATCACTGTCTTTCTTACTATTTAAATTAAACATCTGACATAGATTTGTCCCAATTAATAGAACATTATGATTATTCCTGTCGCGATCAAATAAAGTATATTTCGCATTCATATAAATATTTTCTTCTTTTGTATATTAAATTTTAATAAAAGTGATAAGTTACAAATTAATTCAAATAACTGCAATGCAAAACGCGAATAGTCAACGCAACCGAGAAATAATTGAATGACGTAAATTTTCTGTCACAATTTTGATTTCAAAGTGTACGTTATGATTCTTTTATGAAGACAATTTTTCGCGCGTGGTTTCCAAAAGATACGAATTATTGTGCACGACGTATGCAACTGAACGAGCATGCGCAAGACTGTCGCAAGTTACTACAATCACTCGATGTGTATATCTGTAAAATTTATTTCAATCTTACAATGCATCTATAAACAATTTTCAAGAATAACCAATGAACTTTAACACGTTTCTCATGTATTCTTGGCGAATGAAATATTTCTAAAGATACAAACATAGATATCGCGGCGTCTCTCTCGGGCGCTCGCATTTCTCTATATAGAATCGAATGCACATGTTGAAGCGGCTCCGTTCCGACGGAGCGTATCGGGATGTAACGGCGCAAAAGTTATCGCGAACGCACGGAACCTGCATGTCACGCTGGCATGCGGCTCTCGCGCGTCCGAGAACCGCATTGCTTGTAACCAGCCGCGACGAGGATGACGGTTTACACGAGCGCGCTCGTAACGTTGCCACGCACGTTGCGCACGGGCACGTCGCCCGTGTGTAACGCGGCGTACGTACGAAAACGACGTGACGAATGTGCATACGCCGGGAGTCCCTGCGTCTCGCGTGTCCACGCGTGTGTGATTCCCCTGCACGCGACGTGCACGCGTGTGTGCGCCGCCGCGAAACCGAGGTAAACCGATGTTGTGTGCCCGTCCACGAGCCCGTACACGCGTCTCCAATGCAAAAATCCCCCGGGATTACCTGTGCGGTTTACAACCGCCAGGCAATATGTACGGCCGAAGATCGCGTACGCGGCGCAACCGATCGCCGTAAAGAATAATACGGCGCCCGCGGGTTGTCTCATCCTTCCCACGCCGGCGAGCCGAGCCGAGCCGAGAGTAGGCGGGTGCGAAATTATTAATAGCCTCCAAACTACAAGCAACTGATAATGATTTTCGCGAATTGTCAAGGATCGTAAATCACCATCATATCGCGTTCACAACGTGACGCTGTAATTCCAGTTACACAGCTTCGTTTTTTTTTTTTTCCGTTATCTATCCCGCGATCTTTGATAGAAGTCACTAATTATGATTCGCTATAAGCACGGGTGTCCTTAACGAACCGGATTAATGTGACACATACTTGTACAACGATTGAACACGCGCGCAACGATAAGATCGGAGAACGTCACCGAGCTTTCTCCAAAGATATGGAACGACCAAATTATTCATTTATCGGTGCCTCATAATTGGTGCGATGATTGGTCAGTAAAAGGCAGAGTTAACGCAATAACGATATACTAGGGGATATAGATATAAATAATAATTGGTTCATGTCAAAACAGCGATACCATAACTTTAATACGTATATTTTCTATATTGGATACTGTTGCAAAAAAGACATTAAATGTCTTCTAGACATGATTCTGAAATTGATCGATTAAATAAGCGGTAAAGAAATAAAATTTCTTGATCCTATTTTTCGATTGTATAATTATGTGAGGATATTTTTAGATCTTATACAAAATACGCCAAAGATATATATTAGATATATACATATTAGATAGATATATATTAAATGTTTCATGAATTTCAATCGAGACGTATGTAATTACGCAATAATTACAAGCGACATCATATTCACAAAAACGTGACGTTACGGTTTGTCGGAGATTCCGAAGCAAACAAGCTGGATAAGCTACGAATATTTCGATGTTTACTCATATCGTAGTCCCTTCTCCGCGACAGTTAATCTTACGTGATGAAACGATCGCGATAAATCACGATCGCCGTATCGGAGTTTAATTTTTTTCACTGTTCCCCCCCGCCTGGCGCCCGCCTGCCTAATCACCAAATTATATCTGACAGCTCGAATGAGTTAATCCGACCATCGAGATACACTCGCGCTTCTCAGAAAAACAGATCAACAAGAAACCGCCGCGGTAGCAGACCGCCGATTTGCGTCATGTGCGTGACGCGCGGACAATCGCGGAAAGGAAGGAGAAAGAGAGAAACGCGACACGATGCGAGATCGCGCGACTCTAAACGTACCGCGCGACACGTGCTCTCCGGCACATGTCGAACGACGAAATTCGGAGCGAGACGACACGCTCGTCTGGCGTAGAGCATTATTACTTCTTCGTACACAAACGTCAACGCGATAGGACACTATTCCTCGGATTCACCGCGTGATTTCTCTGTTTTCGACGATGCGTCAACTTGTCTGGCATTACTCAATGCACCACGAAATTCAGAGTTTCTGACAAGTAGTAATAAGGATTGTTATCGTCACGGATGTTGCGATAACAATGTTAAAACGTTAACGAAAAAACCCGAACCGATCTTATTATACGTTTCGTGGTGTTAACAAAACACAAAAATGAAATTTAATGAACAGAACGAATGAAAAAGGCTGTGAAAACATTTATTTCGGATTCTGTTCTAAAAAATCTAAATAACACGAAAAGTCAATAGCGGCGGTAAGATTTCTGTGACTTTACTTATGATTCATTTACCGACTTTTTGTCAATCCCCGTGATCACACACATGCACACACGCATCGATTTTCGTGTAGAAATGAATGAGCTTATACCAGTTTGAAGGCGCTCGTTTGTCACAGATAGATGCGTAAACAGGGAACAAAAATGGAATGAAGAAATAGCGGCAGACACGAAAAGCGACGACAAACAAAAGGCGAAATATTTGACGAGGATCGACAACACCGTTTATTTATTCAGCCTGAAGACTATCGCGTGCACATCTCAAGCCGGATTCAGTCCGAATGAGCGAGCATGAACAACCGCGAATGAACAACTTGCTTGAATGAGTACGCACTCATTGAAACAAGTTGTTCATTCGTCTTCGCTCGTATTCGTTTGCTTAGCCTGAATCCAGGTTAAAAGGTTTTTTCACGCTAATCGAAAGACAATAGACAGATATTTTTAAACTTTATCTTCCCTTTTAACGTTTATGAAAAATTCGATTATACGACAATGCACATTCTACGTGAGTTCTCCTTCATTCAGAAAAAATAGATTTTATTGTGAGTAACGATTATCTCTGTTAGAGGCGTCAATAAGTGTCGACAGTTTAACAAATCTTATAGATAAGAGAAAAAAAAAGAATGAACTCGTCCCAATCAATCATTGTTCTACGGATACTGTGCTAAGAACGGATAGGCATCGATTCCACGTCAGCAGTGGGAAGTTACGCGAGACGGTTTACTTTAGATAAGATTACGAGCTCATTGTTGTTTACGTGTCATCATTGTAACTACATGACAGGAGGATGTGTGGGATCGTGACACCATGATTCGCTCGTTCTTGTGGTTATTAAGTGTAACCCGATACACTCTACACTCGTGATAAAAGCCTGTTCAGATATTTCATTATTTCATTAATGATCACGCCACCGATACCGCAAGAATTGTTTATTCTTAAATAAGAAACATATGAAATATTTCATTAATCTATCTTTCCTATTTTAAATATATAAATTGCATAAAGTTATAATACTTGTTATTAAGAGTATTTTACAATCTTTGCACAGTTTAATAGCGTATTCTAAAGAAAAAATCGTGTAGAATTCGTGTGTAATTGCACGATTGATCTGTCATCTGTTATCTCTGACATCGATGTTTATATTTTAATTTTACATTTCAAATTTCTTATTTATTTATGCTTGCAAAATCATACTATAATTTCAAGCTAACGGAATATCTTGTAATTATTATTCTATAATATAATAATGACATGTTAAATGATAAGTTTACGTAATGAATTCTATTTCATAAATTTTGCACATATGCGAGTTCTCATATAAGTCGATGATATAATCGCATATTCCAAGATTAAATATTGACTCTAATCTATTTCAGCTTATCCGCTTTAGGGTAATGGATCCAGAAAAGATTACATATTTATCTATAATATCTTAATCTTAATCCAATATATCTTCATACATTTAACATATATGGAATATGATCTTCTCAGATCCATTACTTGAATTTAAAATAATTTATCACTCACCGATACGATGCGCAACAGCGGAGTTGTAGAATGAACTTTGAACTGTAAAATATAAAAATATCCAAATTATAATAAAATATCTAAAATACTTAATACATGAAGAAATAATCGTTGACACAATTATCAACGATTAATTTCACAAGTAGCAATAACGAGTAAGAAATTACTCACCCTATGGTTGCTCCGCCGTTGCCTGATGCCACCCCAGACCTCCTTCCCCTTTCTTTCTTTCGTTCCTTTTCCATAATTTCCATTTCTTCTCATTTCGTCATGGCACAACACTCACTGAAACACTAATCAAACACATTGTGACGTTATTCTCGATTCGACAAATCAATTCATTTAACATACTCCATTAATATTCTATTAACAATCGAAAATAATATACATGTAATTAATAAGAGAGCGAAAGGGAGAAATGTATTGCGACTTATTTAAATAAACCAACATTTCGCGTATTATTTCGCGCTTTTAATCCGAAAATAGGTATGGACAAATTATCACGAGCGAGAAATTCGCGACGATGCCGAAATATACTCGAAGTACATTCGAAGTGCAAGCGCAATTACCGTTTCGTAACGAAACAATACTTGTAATTACTACTCTCCCGTCATCTCAATTATCTCTTACTTCGAACAAATCACGCGAGATTCCTTCCGATAAGTGACCGTCGCGCTTCAACGCGCTTACGAGTCATTAACACGAGAGTCATTTGACGCAGGTTGTGATAATCGCTAATTACAGGGAACGACAGTGTTTAGCATGCTTCCTCTACTTGTCGCGATCGCGTTTCGAAGGCTAATACGCCGGAGCGGCTCGCACGCGGACGCCACTACCTGCCGACTCGAATCTCGCCACACAAATGACAACAATGTGACCGCGCGCAAGTAGTATGACGCGCCTCACGTCTAACCAATACGCAGTGTGTACATTAGACAAAAAAGGAAACGCAAGCGCCGAGCAGCAAAGTTTCCGTCGTTATAAAATGTTCTACCGATGAAATATTTAACTATACGATTAAATACCAAATATCTTTTCCCTCTTGTATTTCAAGCTTTGAAATATTGTTACAAAAATTCTAACATTTATCCAAGGAATAAAATTCAATTTTATTTTGTTGGAAAAGATAATATTGTTTCATTATACAAATATTTATCTTTTGAAAAAAATATATAAAAAATAACCGTAAATTTAAAAATTTCTTAAAATACTTTTTTAACAAAGTAAGAAATTTAATTACC